>JAUJYS010000254.1:0-26393 GCA_033995665.1 Melogona broelemanni | reverse complement strand
TCATTCCCGGCGCTGCACCGGACCCAGTCCCTCTCGTTTTGTTTTGTAGACGTCCTACACACTATTAATTATTTGTTCATAGCCTGGTAAGAGAAGAATAGGGCGCCACCTCACGGCTAAGGTATATGAGAGTTTAGGCGATTTAAACTCTAATTATAAATGATTCCATATTCCAGTTCTGAGCGACTCAACTTGGCCCAATCGGTTTGGCAACCGGTTGGTTGGTTGCGGCAGTCCCAAATCAATATCAAATAGGCAATATCAAGGCAATATCAAATACAAACATTATTTTTACAATAGGGTGGATTATTAACGATATAAGATGCAATAGTATTGTCACGGAAGAAAATTAGGAATGAAATTGACAAATTGACGCAAAAAAAATATATAAAAAAATCGGGGAACAAATTTCAAGCCCGATTCATAATTCGGAACGGACAAGGGTAAAAAAAAATAATAATCTGAAAAACCCGAGCAATTTCTAAGCATCAAAAGCGGGGGAGCTCGGGCTCGTATAAAAAATAGAGAAATTCCTGGAGTCACCGAAAGTAACTGACGTTTCCTACCACCGGAGTGAAAAACGCATTCCTGAAATATCGCCTTCCTGACGTGGTGGAGGGCAAAGGAAGGGTGAGGTGACGAGGAGAACGTCTAACTTGCTGGATAAAAATACAAACCGGGTGCGCTCCGAAAAATTCTGATTTTCTAAACTAGCAGCGAGCACTCAAACGGAACGACAAATGAAAACCTACTATAATAAAATATAATACGAACTTAAATATTGATCTGAATAAATGTGAATGTAGACTATTTAAGTAAATAAAAGTTGTTTACACCATTTTTTAAAAATATCTTTTAAAAGCAACTTTTATTTGAATTAGTTTTTGTGTAAACCACAACAGAAACTCGAGGGCAAGTACAAAAGGTAAAATAAAATAACATTCAGCAACTGAACATTAGAATTTCAATAGATGCTCTGAATATCCTGTGATGAATTCAAAGCGTTTCGATCTGAATAGTATGCCCTGAATATCCTGTGACCAATTCATCCCTTATTGGGATGACTATATTACCTTTATAAACAAGTGTTAAAATAGCTGTAGACAGAAGAGTTTCATTGCACATATAGAATCGTAGTTGTTATTCTGGTACGATCTGGTACAGTTGTTTCAGTGGCATCGGGTTGCCAACTAAATTATTCCCACGCTTAAACATGTGCATAGTAATGCACGAGGATGTAGTAAATTTCAATAAACGCGCGGCATTAACGAGGCTTATAAATTGGTTAAATTAGCCTACGTACTTAACCACTACATTGCTCATTTGGTATAAGTGCATTAAATTTGTATTAATTACCACGACGCTACGAATAACTCAGCGGAGTGAGACACATGTACAGTGTGTGCACAAGTACACCTTCGTATATGAGCGCATGAAAAAAAAACCATCATATGATACTTGGGAAAGGGGAGCTGACGTCAAGAATTTGTAAAGTAGCCATTGAAACCTTCAGGTAGCTGATTGCATTACGGAAGATGAATTGAAAAAAAAACATCGAAAAAATGTTGATACTGCTAGTAGTACGTCATCAATCGATTTCCCTTGTAGGTGAACATAGTTCCGAGACAGCGCCAAAGAAAAAAGACGAACACATAATTATTTCAAGTATTATTACTTATCGATTTCCCATCTTCCCTAGATATCCTTATTCAAAAGAGTGAATATATCAATTCCTCTTTTTCAGGCCATATTTTCTAATTGGTTATATTTTTCTATTAGGAACGATCAATCTTCTGCAAGCAAAATGCGATCCTTAACTGCACGTGACCGCCATCTTCGGATAAAAATGAGTTTTCTCACCTGGAATCAAACACGTGATCACAAAGTATCGTTGATAACTTCTATTCAAATAAATTTCAACTCGCGTTTTTTTTTAAATGAAAGCATGTAAGTTATTAAAATGAAAGTAATTGGACTGTCTCAAATTAAAAAAAAAAAACATTTTTCAAACTACATAATATTAAGTTAACTTGGTGTTGATGCTGCAACAAATAAAGTTTAAATGTTTGGCCCGTATAATAATTTTTTATGTACAAATTTCGATTCAAAAATTACGTTCTAATGTTATGACGGCTATTTTAAGTTTGTTCCTTGGTATCTAAAAAGCTACATTGGGTTTGGTTAACGCTAAAAAATAAATGTTACGAAATGAAATGGTGAACAATATGGTTTTTTTTAAAACACTATTCCAGTCGTTATTGAATCAGATTGAAGTGTGGCGATCTTGGTGCAGATTCTCAGTGCGGACTCTCGTTTATTTGATCCTGGGGTACTGGTGAATATGTGCCCCTCATCTACTGCCATAACGACAAGAGGGGTGTAGTGATATTCACTACCGGGTACAGTGTTCACAAATAATAAAAAAATTCAAAAATCATGTCTGACCGTTCTTAGTTGGTTACTTGGGTTCGCATATCTAAAAAAAACATGGTGGGTTTAGTCACCGTTTAGGGTGCTATCTCGAAACCAGGTGTCGCTCCTCTTTGTCTACGTCAAGTACACTCGATCTGAAAAAAGCAGTACACCGTAGTACTCCCATACTATGGAAAACACGCATAGACACCTGAGTACGTCAATAGGCATGTGGTGGTAGTGGGGAGAGGGCTGCATTGGCTCGTGGGCTCGTCGTCACACGAGAGGCGGCCTTAATTGGAGGGGACAAATCCAGATCAACAATAAACACAACGCCGTATGCAAATTCGTGTCATTTGCATTTCTAATTGGCAGGGCGGGCACACAAGTTGCCGCGTCATTGCTCGATCCGTTCGGTCTCCCAGTTTCGTGTCGTTCGGCGGAGGGGGCGCTGGCTCTTTTTTTTTCTCTATCTCTGCTTTGTTTTGTTGGAGAAGATGATTCTGCGTTTACGGTACCGGCACGCGAACACGCAAACCTGTGTTCCCCTTTTTGGTAGGTGGGCTGGACGGGTGACGAGGTGAGGTGGTGGCGGAGGAGGACGGGGTCGCTATTGCTCATTCCATCTCTGCCACGTATATCACCGCCCGCTGGTGTCAAGGAAGTACAATGGGAGAAAACTGATGAGGCCGTGCGGAGAGGATACGGGTGGACCCCGCCGCCGCCATTTCTTTTGAACTGCGTCGGCGCATGCGCAGAAGGTCACTCGCCGCGCATTGTGGGGAGAATTATAAACACGAAAGACATTCGATGTAACATACCTGTACATGATCGAGTATGTGTACTTTAGTTTTCTATGTAAATATTGCATTTACGAAACGCTAGATTTGAAGGGATAAACAAAGTGGTATTTTTTGACAATCAATGAGTCAATGCGATCACCAGTTTCTCGCGATCGAATAAAAGAGAGCCCGAGTCGGGAATCGAACCACCCGGATCGCTGAACTATGTAATAGTGATTAAGGTCTAACGAAGCCCAAAACATAAAGTAATCTAAACATACAGATGTATTTATCGTCAAAGTGTTCATCAAAATAGAATAAAATAAACACATACAGTCGTTGAACCGGAACGATTAGAAATATGAACGTGGTCACCACACGGGTGAATTGATAAACAAAAGTAATCTCATCGTTGTCAAAGCAGTAACTACACTTTGAAAAGAAGAAAAACAAAAACAGAGCGTTCGGTTAAAAATTACCAAATACTTTCCAGTCTCAAGTACATCAGATTAGGTCGTGCCTACATTTGTATTCATTTATAGTTATATGTTACAGATAATATATGTATGGTATACGTATTTCTTTTCCAACGCAACGGTTGAATGAGAACAGTTACGTGTGTCTAGGTGTGAAGGGTCGGTTCTTAATACGCAACCGCGCCACGCAACAATGCCACTCTGTGTAGAACGTAGCCGCTATTTATAGATTAGATCTGCGCAGAGACGGCAATCGCGGCCCGTTAATGGTCAATCACGAAGACCACTTGGAGCAAATCTGTGTTACAAAACGAAGCTCATCGCGATCACAAAAACGGGAGAGAACCCCGCTTTCCCTCGTTCGATACACACGTACGAGCATAGGGGGGGTGGGGGTGGGGGGGACGCAACACATTACTTTTGCCGGCCGATTTGGGCTGTATACGTGCGTGTATCGTTGCGTTCGTATATATACGAGTATACACACCACCAGCCAATATAACAGCGCCGGCGTATCTATCACCTGTATCTATCGCATCTCTCGGCGCTATCGATTAATTGAACGCGAAAAATAAATAGCAACGTTATGACATCAGACATCGAGAATGATGGAAATGCGACTGACACAAAAAACCCACGAGCACTGCACTTTTTTAATTAAAATATATATTAATAGAAGAACCAATTACAAATTGTGTGTGTGTGGGTAAAGCATGCCAGAAAAAAAAAAGATCATTAGAGGTTTCTTCTTGCACAAACAGGCCGCTGTTGTCAATATAAAGTAATACATAGTAGAGCGGTTATCTTCAAGTGTCCTCGAATAATTCGATGAGGTTAATTGGTTCTTTCGAAATACCTCTAAAACACTAATGACAGTGCAATCGTTTCCATTTAAAGCATTTTTTTTACGATTTTCATCACAGATCGACCACAATTGAGCATCACAGACAACAGAAATAATCGCTCTAACGATAGTCAAAATATTCCAACTGAGTGTTTTTAACGACGATCAAATTTTTTCAACCTAATTGTTACATCGGACAACTAATTGAAACCGCTCACAGAGGCGACAGTAAGATAACACAAACAGTAACACCAACAACTACTAACACAGCAATATGAAAATGAGTACCACCAAAAAAGGTCAACACAGGCAGTGCAACAAACACAACATTGACGGTTTTGTACGGCAACAGGTTAAAAAAAAAAGGTTTTGTTCTTCGTAAATTAATGGCTGTCAATAATAAAACGATATCGTCTCCACGAAACCAAATTGAAAACCAATTCGCCGCCACTCAATGCGCAAGATACGGGGGGGCAACACGTTGCCCAGCAATCTAGTGCCATGCCACAGAGTGCATGCACACGTACAGTTTCCACTCGTAATTCACGGATGGCATCGAACCGTGGAGGCGGGTGAATGGAAGACGTGCCAGTGGCGGGACCCCAGCCACGCCTCCTAAATATTGCACGAACATTTTATTTCTTCATGCACGATGTCACACACACAACGCACGAGCGGAGAACGAAACAGAACAAGAGAAACGAGAAAAATAGAGGGGGGAGGTAACAGATTTGAGTTGTGCGTGCATCCTACTGACACCACCGGCCCACCAAAGCAAAAAAATAAAGTGATCGAAGTTACCTTTATTTACCTTTTTGTAATCTCTTAGGTTTTTATTTACCTTAGTATTTACTCGTACCTTTTTGTAATCTAAAGTTAGTCAAATAAAATGAAGAGTGGAATAATTTTTTAATGCAGATGACTGATTTACCTGATCACTAGTGAAGATCACAGAAGGATATTAAATGTCCCTCGTTTTGAGGTGGCAATTGGAAATAAATGAGGGGTAGATTTCTACCAGTTCCCAGTGATCAAAGAATGAAACGAGAATCGAACGCAGGGAATGGAACCCAGGATCGCCGCATCGCAGTCGTATGCAATACCGTCTGCGCAGTCAGTTATATATTGAAAGTTTACACATTGTAAATAGAAGAAAAAAAACACATTTCTCTGATGCAGGGAGGTAATCGTGAAAATAACACAATTTAAATCCAATTAAAAACCAAGTAAAAAAGTACGACTCTTCTTTGTCCATTCACTATTTCAACCGACTGCGGTTCGACGGTTCCGCGTTCGATTCCCCGCGCGGACTCTCGTTTATTTGCTCCTGGGGTACTGGTAAAAATGTGTCCCTCACTATAAAGCTTGATCCATGAGAGAGGTACACAAGTTTTTGCAGTGTTAATCACTACAGTTAACCTGAGCGTATAATAAATTAAAATATATATTAATTATCGTCAAAATTGATCGTTACACAGCTAAATCTCAAATGAAATCTATTTACAATTTTGAATTTTGAAATTTTGAAATCAATTTTGAAATCTAGAAACCATATTTGGTTGCATTGCCCCCGAACGCGGTTTCAGAGAGGATCACAAGAGGATCGGTCATACCCTGGAACGTGCGTCTTCACCGACTATTGGCGCATCAGAGTCCGTATATACACACATGCGCGTACACATTCCATGAGCGAGCGGTACACACGGTGACACGAGCAATATGCGGGTTGCCATTGCGGCGGCGGCCTGCAACGAACCGGGCCCCCACTCGCCAGTCGCCCCGCAATTCTATTGTCATTTATCATCTTCGCGTGTGTATCATATATTTCACCCTTAACCTTAAGATCGCTCACTTTTTACTGTATATACACGACCGAATGAAAACACGTATAAAAACCCAACCGCCCCTTCGTAACCAACCGACCGACCCACCCTCCGCTTTAGGCTTTTACCTTTTACCCCAACACGTGAGATAGCGGGTTTAGTAGAGTGATATGATGAATTGCTACTGAGACCAGAGTCGGAATCATGATTGTGTACTCTGTTTCAGAATGGCCCTATTTTAGTGCCACTTTTAAATAATGCCCTTGTGTTTTGATGGGTACGGAATATCTTGTATTGCAATTAACTTTTTATTTCGCTATAGTGACTGTCACCCACTGATTGTCAATCACTGATCGGCATTCAGATTGTTCGACATTCAGACAGAACGGCATTCAGACTCAGCATCCAGATTGTCAATAAATAAATAATACGAATGTCGCAAAATGATGAGCTTGTCACAGTATCTGACCTGTCATAGTGTTTGGCATACCACAATATTGGCATGTCACAGCTTGGCTCGTCCCAATATAGGCTTTCCACAGTTTAGGCTTTCCACAGTTTAGGCTTTCCACAGGCTAAGTTTGTCACAGGCTAGGCGTGCCACTGGCAAAGCGTGTCAAGAATGCAAAAACTACTGGAAGAACGAATTCCCCTTCGAAAACGTGGTCGCTTTATTCTATTACAGTGTGTGTGTGTGTGTACATATATAAAATACGAATGATAAAACTTGAAAAATGCTAAATAAAAACACAACGCTCAACTACTGTTTAACTGGAGTACGTCGTGCGAGCAAGCTTTCAAATTCGACGACAGGGTCTCACGACAATACAAAAAAATAAATATTATACAGAAAACTGAAAAGGTGTTTTAACAGATCCGCTAAAAAAGACGAGAGAGCTCACAAAAAAAAACAATCATCTGAGTGATGAATGTTTTTTTTTTCTATTCGAAAAGAGCGGGGAGAGAGAGAGAGAGAGAGACGTGCCAAAGAATACTATTTCTATTATTTTTTTGTTCTTCCCCACGCGCGTGTTTTCGCAGGATTTTGACGGTGTAAATGACGCGAGGTAAACGCGAGAAAACGTGGGGTAAGAAGATGTACCACCACTACTCTCGCAGGCCGCCTTCTTTTCCTCTAAGCCTAATCTATAGTGATGCGCGTCCACTGTCTCCGCCCACCAATTTCATACGCGGGACCTCGTCTGCGCACCTCTTCAACGCATTTATCAGCCGGAGCTCTCTTGACGAATGGGGTCCTAATTGTCTTCCCAGCGTGAGTAATGCTCTCGTGAAATATGCCCGCTTCACGGTTTTAGCAATGGCAGATATATGGCGGTAAAAGACAACAATAAAAATAAAGACTCGCGAAAGCTGAAGTTTTTTATTTTATTTTAAACCTGATCACTGAAGTCAATATCACTACAGGAGGTTAATCCGGTACCCCCCGAATCGTTTTAGCAATATGAGGGGCACGTTTTCACCAGTACCCCAAGATCAAATAAACGAGCGCCTGCGCCGGGAATCGAACCCGGGACCGACCGCACCGCAGTCGGTTGCAATACCGACTGGGCTAGACGGGACTTCCAATATACGGAGTGAGAAATAAAATCCAGCGACTTTTCTCCATCCGGTTTCTTCTACAAGATGACGACTATTTATTTCTTGTTTGTGTTTTTTCTAAATAAGATCATTGAACACGGCTGTTACGTCGAGCATCACTATTATAGTTATCAGTTGGTGGAAGCCCGCATCATCTGTCGTCCACACAGAGCTTCGTGTTGCCTTGTATTCTATACACACATGAATAATATTATCCCAGTGAGCAAGGGATATGCATCTGTATGCACGTATATAACAAGAGATGCTCGTTAACATTCCCCACCACGTCTGAGAGCCGGATTGCCCATTCCGGCACGCTAAAGGGAAGGTAGGAAGAGGGGGGGGGGTAGTGGAAAAATTGGATAGAACGGATGATTACAACAAATTTTTGCTGGGGGCGGTCAGTGAGGAGAGTGACGGGGAAGCGCGGAGGTGCCAAATGCGGGGTGCCGGCGATACACCTACAGTGGGTGGACAGCCAGTTAGACAAGGTAGTGGCGGCGCAGACGGACTAAGGGGGATTAGCGGAGAGATTGTGTAGGGAGCGCAAAGACGTAATGAAAGGGTAGTGAGTGACGGCATCGGCGGATGCGAATATCAAACGAACAACGAGATGATGATCGACTATGATAGGAGCTGTCTCGTAGTCATTTTTGTGTGCGCGTCGCGTTGCAAAGTCAACTGGGCAGTCGCGGTCACACAGTCGCACGGCATCGGCACCCAGTACACAGTACAAGAAGATGGCGCAAAAAATGTCTATATTTCAAATATAATTTATTGAACTATTTACACGGACAGTTATAACAATAAATAGTCTGAATTTCATTGGAGATATTATATTTCATTAGCATGATCGGTTTTACGATTGAGCTTGATTAGCAAGTTGCATAATAGCGCAGGCAAAATAACGCACAAGGATCGAGATTATCACGCGAAAGATCGAAAATGCCAAGTTATAGACAAGTCTCTAGACGCTGCACCATTGTCCATGTTGGTCCCTTGGCGAATTCGTTCCAACAGAACGACGGCAACGTGTAGACGTCTGACCAAAAAATAATTAAGATCCCCGAGGCAAGGGGAGTACCGTATAGCCGCATTTTTATACCTTTTTTATGCCAAACGAGAAATCTTTTTATGTTTACACACACAACTATTTGCCGATGAACGTTGGACATGCTGTTATTGGATCGACGGCGGCCTCTCATTACATGTTGGAGGAACGGACACGAAGATCGCTCTTTTACATTCTTCCCCCTCCTCTTCCTCCCCCCCCCCTTCCCTTCCACATCCCTCCCCTAGTGTTGAGTTAGTTCCTTTTGAAAAGGAACCAGTTCCAGTTCCCGACCCTCAAAAATTAAAAGGAACCTGAAACTGTTCCGTTCATTATCGGTTCCTTCGATTAAAAATTTTTTTTAAAAACATTTGCGGGAACTAATATTGCAGGACACAGAAAATTGTTTTGCAAACAAAAATTGTTCCAAACAAATTCTGACAAATTGTACTCTTAAAAAGTTGAAGGTTATGGAAAAAGGAACCCTTTACACAGAAAATAATTTCTCGTTCCAGTTACTCAAAAAAAAAAAAAAGAAACTAGTTACTGTTCCAGCTCCTCAAAAATTAAAATGAACCTAGGCGTTCCTAAGATTCTCAAAAAGAGAACCAGTTCCTAGGAATGGAACATTTTTCGTTCCGTTCCTACCCAACAACACTGTCCTCCCCCTCACGACTGGAGAGTTGCCATTAAAATTGTGTTTTATTATTATTTCCACGTGCGTCGGCGGCTCCATCTCAAACACAGACAACGGAACAAGTGACGAGCTAAGCAGGCGCTAACAGATCGCGCACAAGGTAAATAGAGAGAGAGAGCGTCGAAAGAGGCGCTAAAGTAACGCGTAAATGCAGGGATAGGTTTGATGGCTTGATGGCTGCTTGATGGCGGGATGTCGACCCTGCAGGCTTTAGGCGGTGGTACAAGAAACGATCGTCCTGCCTTATGGAGAAGAGCAAACCCGACCTGTTTTGGTGCCTAGAACTGGCCATGGCCGCGCGAAAAGTTCAATTTTCGAGCGACAAAACTTTTAAAATGGAGAAACTTGTTTTAACGAAAATGTCGATGCCATTCGCATTCGTGTTTTCTTGGCCTGCAATGCTTCCCATCATTGAAATCTTCCAAGACTAGTTAATAGTTAAAAGCAATGTCATTGTAGAAGATACATCCTGTAGGATGTATTTCCACCGGGGACACGGGGGAGAAAGTATTCATCGAAGTGATGAAGCGCTCAGGTCCAAAAGGTTCACGCCATATACCATCAATGTGTGGGTGACACCGGCGTGAGAATTACAGATGGTATGATTCAAGAGCATGATGATGAAAACGTGTCTTTATCCCCCCCCCTCCCCATCGCCCATCACCCATCGATTGCGTTATTAGGGAATGTCGATTACAATGTCAACGATATTGTTATTTGGCGTGAGTCTAATGTGGCCTCACGCAACTCTTACTATATCTGGGACAGTTCTCTGCTCTTACTTAGTTATTCAATTTTATGGGGGAAAAAAACACCTAGTTACATGCCTATTAGTGAATCCCCACCTCTCTCTCATTTTTGTTAGTCACATAAAATAAAATGTTATTTTTTTTTTTGTGTCGTTGTCACGGTGCGTAGGAGAGGCATTCATCGCCACAGTTGGCAAGGCACAAAATCCGTCCATGGCGCTCGCTGGCGCCAGCTCTGAATGTATTATTTACACGGATGGGTTCGTCCTGTCAGGCATATTAGCCCATTCCACGTGTCTACCTACACCACCCCTTATTGAGAACGAGAGAGGGAGGAGGAAAGAGCGCGATCGAATGAGGAGATGATCCCGAAGCACGCTATTGCGTTGGTGTTAGTGCGCCGCCAGTCCAACATTTGTCGGAGCGATGCCTAATTTGGGCGCGACGATCTTTTTCTCTCACTTCCCTCATTCCTCCTACATTCCCCTCCCATCGTTACACACTCGTGCACGCGCGCACACACGTGACAGGCGCCCGTGTCATCACGTGATCACGAGGATCAACCGGGTGTCGATCACCTGATTCGCCTCTCGCCCGCTACACCCCCTTCCCAAACCTCATCTTCTTCAGTGTGGAAAGGACGAAGGGGAAGAGGGAAGATGAATGCGTGAGGGGGCTCATGTTGCGAATCCCGTCATCACGTGATGTGGTCGCGCGCGTTCCGGTGACGGGCCAAGATTTAATTGACAAAAAAACTGATCCCCTCTCTTCTGTGGTGACGACCAAATCGAGCGTGTCGAGCGAGCTCAAAGGCGTAGGTAACATCGGATTAGCCTAACTCCTTTTCACCTGACCACCCCCGCCCTCCTCACCCAAACATATGTCATTGCTGCTTCTGTTTCCGCCTTGTACACGCTACAATATCTTATTAATCTCAATTTCTGGTGGGTCCGTTTAACTCGCGCGAGTAGACAGTGCCAAAATAATTATTCCGTCTCACTGGGGATTTATTAAAAAATCATCTGCGAGTTTCGAAGACCTGGCCGTTTCATTTTCTGCAGGTACAAATCTGTAGATTGCCACTGCAATATTTGATATTGGTAGAAACCTGTGTTGGTAGAAATCTGTACAAGTAGTCTGCAAACTCTCTGACACATGTGCAAAATTTTTAGATTGCTTTTGGTGCATCCATGATATATGTACAAATCACGCAAATATTAGGTGTTTTTCCCCCCTCACTTCATTTCACTGTACAATTCAATTCCTATCTGGTGTTTTTTTTTTTTTGTGAAATGAACGTTACAACATTTAGGCGTTTTTTCCTTTATTAGGATTTCCGAGTGGTTCCACGAAAATGGCGTCAGCGTGGCGAGAGATCTGAACAGTCGTACGTCTCTGCTGCTGCGCAATTCACATGTCGCTCTTTTCGATATTGGTAGCACGGATTTCCGAATATATCGTTTGATCCTATAGGGTAAAAAATATCCCGGACATGGATTTGCGCACGCTTGGGCTCACTCGATTTTCATTGCGATCCATTTTTGCAATGGAGAAAAAATGTGCGAACAAATGAGCTATAGACATACAGGCACATGAATATATAGGGCGATATATTCTCTTGTTCAGGCGCGCGCAATCATTCGAATGAATGTTACAGACACGCGCGTATTAGAACGTTTTTCCAACATGTTTTATGCATGGGTGTATCTCATATGGCAATGACATCGTCATCTCAAAGTGTGTTTGCCTGCGGCACTGTCTATGGCCGTGTGTACAGGGGTTGGACAAAATAATGGGAACAGCTATACGAGGTGCACAAATAAGTTCTGTTTCCATTATTTTGTCCATGTCCTTTATCGCTCAGTTCAGTCGCCCGTCGCCACACGACGTATCGTAACATTCGTATAAGCTCGATTGTTCGTTTGGCGTCTTCGTAGTCGTCATCCTGCTTGTCAAGCGTGCCTGTCTATTTATCAAACCCCTCCCTCCATCCCCATCCTAGCCTATTTCATATGTCGAACACAATTGGCCAATCTTACGTTGCTCTCCACTCTACTAGGTATCAGCAGGCCCGCGCGCAACGGATAAAGCAAACACAATTTGGCTCCATCATCACCTTCAATTTGGGACAAGCTGTTGAAATAGAAATTGGCCGTTTATCGACTAGGTGCAACTTTTACCGGGGCAAGATATTTTCTAAAAGAAATGAGATTTCTGGCCTATGACTAGCAAAAGGCTCGAAATAGCTTTTCGTCTTTACGGAAATCACCAAATTTAATGTTGCGCCAGGGGCTGTGAGCAATGACAGAAAAATAAAGACTAGCAACATATATTATTCTGTTTAAAAGAGTGCTTAAAGAATTAATAATGTGTTGACAGACAACATCAATAAAACTCAGCAATGGTTTAAGCCAGTGTTTACCAAACCGCGGAGCCTTTTTTTTAGAACTTATTTTAATGGCGGTGCTCCTTAGAGGTTACCAATTTTAATGGCAGAGCTCAATTTAATGCAAGTTAATGGTGTTTAATTATTTATTTCATTACTTGGAGTGCCCACAGAGTTTGGGAAACGAGGTTTTAAGCAAATCATAATTATATTGCTCCAAAAGAGAACGAGAACGCTCATTAATGCTATGCGCTCCTTGTCCCTCTGGCGCTTGTCTAGCCCTGGTGCCCCTCCCCCCCTTCCCCATTCTCAAGGAGCTCTCATCCGTTCGTCCGTCCGTCCGGGGGCGCGCGTGTCCTCGGGCGATTTGTCGTCTCCATAAATAAATCTGCATGCGTGCCAACAGCGATCCGCCACTCATAGTAATTCTGCCTACAACGCCTAATTACTAGTTAGTGAGGTGTGAACCTAACAGATGCTACTGATGGGGGATGCCATGAAAACCTCGCTCTCATTTGGGGTGGTCGGGGGGCGAGGAGAGAAAAAAGGCGGTCGACTAACACCTCGGAAAATGATAAGAAGAGTTACGGCTGGTAGCATGCTATACACGCAGAGAGAAAAAGAGAGAGAGAATGCGTGCAGTCACCACCATCTCCACCAACCGCCATCACAACCAGCAGCAGCAGCATTCCGGTGGGAAAAAAAAAATCAATTGAATCACTTTGTGATCGGCCGTTTGAATAGCTGCACATTGCGCCCTCATCTGTATTGCTCATAAACAAATGGGTGTTATCGGCTTTCTTTCAGCGCAGCAACTAGTACAGGTAAAATATGGATAGGCGGCTTAGGGGCGCTCCTACACAGCCCCCTACCTTCCACCCCCACCCCCTTCCGTCCCGCTATGCAGCTGTTTCGATAAATCCATCCGGCCAATGTACACTCAAAAAATAGTGTGTGTGTGTTGAATGCAAATTACATTTAATGCCGGCCCATTTCTAACGAGTTCTGATTTATCGACACTCCAAGTGGAAATTAAGAGCGCGCTGAAAACTTAATATCGACTTGGTTAAACAAGGCTCGTCGTCCACATAGCAATTGATTTTTTTATGCCGCTAAATAAACTATTTGACATTACCATATATATGCAGTCATTTGAGCGTCACTCTAGAAACGAAAGCAAAAAAATAAGGAAAGCAATCGTACTAAAAACATAATTTATCTGGCTCTCGATATTTCTTGATGACGTGGCACAGCTTGCATAACGTCTATTAAGACACCAATGCTAGTCATTATGCTGAAATCGTATCAGCTTGGGCCTGCCTAGTCTGCCAGAACTCAGCCGTTTGAAGTGGGACAAGCATCATACAAGATCCCATCATTCACTCTAAATAGAGCCATGTGTTCGATTTAATATTCATGATATTGAATAATAATTAAATAATTAATCACAATATGTTCATCCGTGATTTAAATGGCTAGAGCTAAATTAAAGACTTTGAATTGATATATTTATGTAGACAAATGATGGTTTTCCAGAAAAATAATGGAACTTGCCTTTAACAACGACAGCGTGTGCCAGTGACATGGGGAAAGAAGGTGTGCGGGGGCGGGACCGGATTTTAAGAGAATATAAATCCAAGTGTAATTTGATCGGCGACCTAACCTGACCATCCTTCTTAATACTGATCCCCCCCCCTTTCAATAGCAGGCGCAGCGCAATTTAATTTAGAACCTTAAAATCCGGTGCCTGGTTGTTATATAAATTGCGAAAGGGGGGAGGAAGGAGAGAGGAGGTTGAGTGTTGAGTTGAGGTGGAACGAAATGAGACTAGGGCCGGCCCGGCGGACATGCCGAGGCACACTCGCACAGACACCTGTGGTTAACAATGTAGGGCGAAATACAAATTTATATAATTATTGTCGGCGGCCGAATGTTGTGCGCATGGTATGAGGAGCGCTAGAACGTGTGATGTGGGTGCTGGAGGTGGCAGCGGCACAAAAGGGGCCGCCAATACGCCAAACCTTGGTCAACACATACGTGTGTTCTCCGACAGTCCGTCCGTACGAGAAACGCGCGCACTCAACAAACACGTAACATGCAGCGGTACAATTGGATTGGGCACATATGTATTCTCGCCTTGAGCGCAACAACAACTCGTGTCTGTCAACGCCTTGAACGTTTGTTGCCGCTGCTAACGACTATAATCAGGTGTTGGACGGCAAATATTTTAAATCAACAGTGCGAACGCCAACACATGATGGGCACTGGCCCTCCACTAACCCCACAACATCAAATCCCCCCCCCCAATCCCCCACTCACCCTCGTACCATAGGACAGCCATGGACCCGGGCACATCCTCAAACTTGAAATTATTTAAGAAAATTGCATTTCCGTTTCCAAATTAATTTGCATTTCATGATCCCAGAAAAATTCTTTCGTGATTTTATGTTTACATGTCCGCCATCTCAAAGGAAACGGGGAAAAATATGTGTTTCAGTTTCGAGAAGAAACCCTTAATTTAAATCCACCCTATTTGATAGTAGTAAAGCATGCGTTTAAATGCTCGCTCCAGACATTCTGCAGATTGAGCAAATTTTCTTAAATTATTCTGCAAACAAATTTAACTGGCACGTTGCCCGAGGTTAATCATTTTGATTCTATCGAATCTGCAAATAATTAGTCTTCAGTTAAAATATTTCTCAGAAAATAGGTTTTTTTATTGATTGATTGTAGTTCCCGAAATATTCCCAGAAATACTAAATTTGCTTATAGAGATATTACCGTATACAATATTTATTCAGATTAGTTTAACTCGAGCTACGCCACTCGTGCATACCGACTTAAGACGCCAGGTGCACAAACACCACCCCAGAAGAGGCCCAAAAAAAATATTAAGCCCAGAATAGGACAAAAATTAATAAGCAAATTACATGCTGGCGACGGAGGCGCGTCCGCCATATTTTTTTCCACTTCTTTTTCTATAAACAAATTTTATAATGAGCTGTCACGCTTCTACGAGCAGCAACATTATTGGCAGGGGACTCGGCACAACGAGGGAAGATGGTTTCACGACTAATCTCAGGTGGAAAAACGAACAATAGATTAAATTACGGCACAACTATAATTTCAGAGTACCGTTGGCTATGTAAGACACACACACGCATTTCAGCATGTGGCGCACGTTAAACAATAGGCGACGAAATGAGGTGTTGTAAAGCAGGACGAACATCCCCAGTCAACTACAAAAAAAAATATATTAAACACGAGTCTCCAGTCATATTAAGTCAGGTGGCCGAAATTACCAAATAATGATCTAAAAATAAATCCGCATTCCACAGAGTACACGCCGCGCTTCCAATTTAACGAGTGAGCGCGTTGTACAACGAATGTCTTAACAAGCCGAGTTGCGGCCAGAGGCGCACGAATTACATACGCGACCCATAGTTATAAGAAAAGCTGAGCTAGGCAAAGGGGAGGGGGGTAAGGAGGTATTAAGAAAGAAACCCAGAATGACCTAATGGATAGCTAGAACGACAATGATTATCACGCGAGTAATGATATGGTCGATCCATGCCACCCACCTCCCCTACCCCTACCCTCTCCCACCCCCTCAAACAAAATTTGGGGACGACCGTGTACCACGAGGCGCAACGATACACATTCATCCATGGATGCCAGTCGGGTTTAAAGAGTAAAGACAAATGCGAGCACACAGAACAAGTGCGGAGTTAATTCGGATTGGGGAAAAAATACAGGGTGGGTTCAAACGAATGTTGATAAATGGACTGACCGTGGTGGACAATACAGGATTCATATTGAAAACTCAAAATCAATTTACCTGACTTTCCTTCACATACCAGGCGAGTATTAACACTGCAATACCAGAATAGGGTCTCCAACCACGGCCGAACATTCACATCTGCCACCGTTATTGATTAAAATCTCGTTTGTCACTTGTTCGTTTTGTTTTATTCCAGGATCAACTGGATAAAATACGAATAACAGTCAAATTGGCAATTGCGCTCACTTGCGAGTTGATTACGAGGTTCGCAAAGCAGTTCCGAATTTGTGGCATGAATGTGAGAACTGACAGTCGTATTGCACCGGTGCCACGTTTTTATGAAAACTTTCGTTTGACGTCATTGAGAAATGTCCTACTCTTTTGCGGGGCCACTTACCTAAACGATTGGAATGATTGGGGGCCACTGCATGAGCACAAGCTGAGCCATCGATTATTTATTTTTTTGTGTTATTATTTTACAATTAGGAAATTAAATGCGGCATCCTTCTTTGTGCCGTTCCGTCTTGCTATCCCCATCGACAGCAGACAAGTGAGATAACATCTCTTGCAGGCCAAATTGGCCGGCCGTTGCGCTTGCAATCCCCGGGCGCCCTTCTAGACTTCGAGCACCACCAACACCAACACAACATACAGCCAATCCAACTCTCTTTGTTACTAAACACGAAACAGGAGATTTTCTTAGCCAATAAATTAATCATTCCCGACAACATTAACATATCCTGTATGGTCTTCGATACAAGGGTATAATTTTGCTAAATATTTTTGCAATACATTTAAAATAAAATAATTTCACAAGAAAAATTGAGGGCAACATTGCATGGTAAAATGTTCATCTCAGCTAAAATAAATAGTATGTACGCGTATGAAAGTACATACTATGGATAGAAGCTTCGTACGCGTATGAAAGAAGGCAAAAAAAATACTACATCTAAATTTTTACATCTAAATTGTATTTCTTATTTTTATCTTCATACGCGTACATAAAATAGTTAATTTTGAAATTATACAACGAATGTCCCCTTCATGAGACCGAAAGTGCATTTGGGCCGCCGACTCGCCGTCTGGTACCGTTACGCTTGGCAAGCGAGAAGCAGATATAACAGCGTTTTTGACTTTCAACTTATTTTGAAATTGTTTGAATCGTTGGCCACCTATAGACAGCCTCTCGCATGACGACCTTGAACATTTTGGAATTTCAAGTAGCGACGTTTAGTTGCTCGTGAAATGCACAGCGGCCTAACGAGCCTCTTCTGCTTGGCCGAATAAGATGGTCTAAGATTGTGACCATTCTTCAGCGATGCATTCGGGAAACGTTGATTTCCCGTGAACACTTTTGTAGATTATCAGATTGATATCCATGGGCCGCGTTTGCCTACTTTCAACTAGAGAATCTATGACTTTTCCCAGCTCTCACCTATTCAATACAGTGCTTCTACCTGGACGCCACCCCCACCTCCCCCTCCTCTCCCAGCAAACCCTCTGCTGCCTTATCCCCCCCCCCCTTCCCAGTCAAGTCGCACAAAAGGCAGGCAAGTTGCGCATGGGGCAGCCATAAGCGTTCCTAATCGCATCACATTAAGCTACCTGTGACAGAGGAGCAGCAGTTTAACGTTTTAAAAGGACAATGTGGAGAGTATGGGGATCGATATCCCCCCCTCCGCTTTCATCCCCACCCCCACCCCCTTCCGCTTGACTCTCAACCTTCCCCCCACATGCACACTCGTCAAACTTTATTTCACAAACAGCCGCCTTTCCTTGGTAGCCAGGGCTTGGGCTTGCTCTTTTGGCATTGTACTGGTTCACTGCCAAGATAAGACACTGTGGTGTTCAAGAGTTTACAAAAGAGCGTTTATTCAGCAAGCATTCGATGAAAAAGAGGTATAAATGGCTCGCTGACAATATTTGCCTAAAGGTTATATCGTTATATCGTTCAATATGAATTTTGTTTGTGTTTTATTTTTCGGTAATAGTTACAAATGTCCCGTTGAATATCAATTATTTCGTCCAATATGATTTAATAACTAGCCGCTTGTCAAGTATAAGTTCAGCTGAACCACCTAATATATTTTTCCAAGGTGAAGTTTTATTTTAATTCGTCGAACGCTTTCTTTTCAGAATAAAAATCAGAAATTGTACATGGATTGGTTGTTGAACTTTTTAGTCATAATAAAAAAAAATATTCTACTTGCTCATGAATCTTTTTCGAGCGTTCCACTTGTACCCAGTTTTTCGGGGATGGGGTGGGATGGATAGAGGTGGTTTGGCTCCAACGTGTAAGGAACACAGCCATTAGGCTTTGTGCTGATAATGTGGCCGAAATTTATGTGACCGGGTCGAGCCTTCCCGCGATTCGCCATTAAAGTAGGCTAACATTGGTAGGCGATATGTTTTTTGGCATTGTGCGACGCTGCTTTTATAGAAGGGGCGGGGTGGTGGGCAGAGGCGGCAGAGGCGGGGGGAGGCAATTTTAGGATCATTTTGTCGAGTCGAGCCGAGTTCTAACCCGGCCCCCATTCACACCATTGTTGCTAGCATGTACCGCCATTGTGCGTGTTGGTGCCAAGTCTCCAGTGTTCCATGGAGAGGCGGAGCTCTTTAAGAAAATGAGCCCCCCTCCCCCCTCCCAGTCGCAAATCCCACTCAGTCCCTTGCTAGACACACAGCGCTATCTTAACGTGAACCGCTCGCTATTTTGCATTATTATGGGTAGGCAACATTTTTGTGCGCCAGAAAAACGCGCGAGTGAAACCATTTGTCGCTGGTTTAAGTTTGACTGGCCATTGGGCTTCATGCAGAACGTGCATGACCTCGTCTTTTTTCGTGTTCAGAGGCTTGAATGTGATTGCGCGTCTTAATCGATGAGATTAGGGAGTCCAGAGCTTAGGGGTGGATCCCCGGCAGCCTGGCTATACCAGCTGCCATTCCCCTTCCCTTCCCTCACGTATCGGCATAGCGACACGAGGGATAGTAATCATGTAGTGATTAGCACTACAGTGATTACAAATAAATAAAAAATATAGGGTAAATTCGGATAATAGTCATTCTGTTCTAAAGACAATTTATTATATTGGTATAAATTTTAGGTAATCGCTAATTTTAGATAAAAAAATTTTATGTCATATCCATTGAAACCAGCATTTATTATACAAAAAATTATTTCAAATCTGGCAAGTGTGTGAAGGGGCAGGGGGAGGGAGTGACGTTTCTTATTACCGGTACAGACTCGATTTTTGTGCGTGATCGCGTCTCACGCAAATTGAAGTCGGAACGGTCGACCTCGTTCCAATTTTTGGCAATGATTTAAGGCCATGGCTAATTGAGGTACAATTTATCTCGGATCTCGTGTGTGCCGATCAATGCCTATTGGGGTTCCAAACCCGAGAGAGCAGGTGATGGCCACAGCGAGAGAGAGAAGACGCTAGGGGGAGTTCTTGAGCAATGGCTATTCTTCCCCTCCCCCTCCTCCTTCCCCTTTCTTTGGAGCCTGCACTCGACGATCCGAGCCCGTGTAATAGTCGCCAGTTGGCCCTGATTAGCATTTGCATTTGCACAGACTCTGACGGCGTTATACTTGTTCCGCTTACCGACGACGCTGCCCCTTGTCCAATTCACTTTATAGCCGGAAAATGTTTCTGCCGACAAGAGCTATTATGTCAAGGGGTCTTTTGCTGAGGGAATTTTCTTCAACTGGGAAGGGTGTGTGCTTAGTGTGTGGGGGAAGGGGATGTTTAGCGAATCGCTGCAAACGGCAATATTTATTTCATTGCATGTTCCAAGTGTATATCTTGACCAGGAATTAACTTAGCTGCCGAGACAGAAAAATAAGTCACTGTTTTATGTAACACACAATTTAGAAATTCAATGCAACTAGATCAGTGTTTCCCAAACTTTTTCGGCTCGCGGAGGTCATTTTAGAACGAATTTCAATAGCGGGTCCCCTTAGAGGCTACCAATTTCAAACCCTTGTTAATGGCGTTTAGTTATTTATTTTATTTTCACGGAGCACAGTTTGGGAAATGAGGAACTAGATCAACAAGGGTGGGATGAAAATGGATGGGAAATTTATAAAAGTGCTGAGAAAGAAAGTGGCTCATTAGGCAAACGTTTGTTGCGTACCCGTTACCACAACAGTACTAGTTTCGATTCATACGCTTTGGCACTAGTGCAGGTATATGGGCCACGGCGAGCAACAATTGGCAAACAGCGAGCAAAATGTTTGTTCCCTCAAGATTGCAGCGATAGCAAATTCGTCATTCATGTTTTTTATTGCAAGCCTCGTCCAAACGTTGTCCCCATGTCTCCATGTCCCCATGTCCCCATGTCCCCAAATTTCCATTTTTGTCTATAATTTTTTTTAATATATTTATGATGATAGTACCTGTCAAAAGCCATTCAGTGTCATTTGTGTTTATTCTTTTGGGTTATATTCCGTTGACATAGACGGGGATTATAGACCTGAACATTTTTTATCTTCTCCAAATCTATCTTGCCTTTCCAGTGGTGAGATAGTGCTGGGCTGGCCAGGTGACAAGTTAATTGCGGCCTATAGGTGAGGCCAGTCCAATATTAGACTTGGCGGCCAAACCAGTTTGGCCCAACTCGTTTAGCGAAATGACCTCAGCTATCCCAACCAATAGATAAAAACCGTGCATATCGCGCATCAGGCACACCAGGGCGCAGCAGCTTGCCAGCGAAGCGAATTATGTGATGATGATAGAGCGCGCGAATTAAAAGCGTGGCGCAATCGCCTTTTCACGGCGCTCACTAGTGTACACCGTAAGTCATAAGTATGCGTACCCCTTCCACCTTGCTACATAAGTCAGCTAAAAATGACCGCGTTGTTATAAAATTTGGCCCAAATATATTACAGTATGAATAACGTTTGAAAAAAATTAAACCCAAATTTCTCTCTACGAATTATTTTGCCTGAGGTCCTCGTCTTCTGTTTTATTAAGAGGGTTTTGCCAAAACCCTGTTCGTCTCTTTCCCGGCGCTGCACCGGACCACGTCCCTCTCGAATTATTTTGCATTTTAGAGGTGGCGCTGCGTTAGAGCCACTATCCGCTATCTGCCGTAAGCAATTGCGTAAACAGAGGAAGATAAAATTGCGATCAAATTTGTGCGATAAAATAAATAATATGGTACGAAAAGACTGCTGAAAATAGCTCAAAGGTTCGCCTATATTTAATCCATATTTGTGCAAAATTTCATAACAATCCGATCATTTTTTAGCTGACTTTATAGTACTACGGCAGAGGGTTCGTAAACTTATGATTCACGGTGTAAATCATGCAACAAACGCTCTGATCTTGGAGTCCGATCCCTCCTCACTCTCTCCCACCTTCCCTTCCACCCGTCAGTCCCGTCTTCACCTTCTCTCTCTCTCGTTAGCATTTTGTACACCGTGATGATGATCCTAATTAGATGCTGGGCGGCACATTAAGCACCACATAGGAAGTCCGTAATGTGAACGCCTTACTCAGGATTGACGGATCGCTGTCATACTGGCCACGTCCATCACGCACCTCTACAATATCTCACGTGCACACTTGGACATAGTTGGTCTACGGGGTCCCTTGCACGGGTCCCACAGAAAAGAAGCATACCGTAGACATATCTTGCTTTCGCGTTAAATGCATTGACCAGTGTCCAAAGCTGTATTTCGCTTCTCTTAAGCAGTGGTCTCATATAATTTTTCATATAAAATATAGGTAACGTTGCAATGACGTATTAAGACGTGTTTTCAACCACCTAACTATTGATATCAGATATTAAATAAAATAACATACCAAGCAAACGACGTTGCAAAGTTTAGTTAAGAAATATTTGAGTAGTTTTGAGTGGCGCAAATTGCAATATGCACAAAAAAAAATCTTATTTATAATAATTCCTTTCCAGATAAATTCCTTTTCCACTTGTTTTTGAATTGAATCGGCTAGCAAGTTCAAACAAAAGTTAAACGAGTAAGATAATTTTTTTTTTGAAAGCAGGCGATGACACAACTTTGACAATTCAAGGTGCCAGATTTTGTTATTGCTCGTTCCCTTATCGCGAGCCCTATTTCAACAGTCGATCGATCCTGATCATGATCGATTAAATCGAAATGTGAATCGCATCCAACCCTCTTCTTGCCACCCTCCATCCACTTTTCTACGCATGTGACGGAAACTGGCGACGATTTCAATCCATTGTCGTTGATAATCGGATTTAAAAAAAAGGCAACCACAACTGTTGT
This sequence comes from Melogona broelemanni, assembly GCA_033995665.1. NCBI lineage: Eukaryota > Metazoa > Arthropoda > Diplopoda > Chordeumatida > Chordeumatidae > Melogona > Melogona broelemanni. The sequence continues at coordinate 3,537 of JAUJYS010000254.1, read as the reverse complement.
CTAGCCACGACAAAAGGAGCTCAAAAGTTAAAGACGGCGTCTCGCGGAAGCCAAGCCGAGATTAGCGGTAAAGCTTACCACAGACTTAGAAGCTCAGCAGACAATGTAGGACCAACGGAGGGTGTTTTTGCGGCGTTTCGGTCCAACGAATAGTTGTCCACGACCCATCACCCAGCGGTCACCCTTTCACCTCGCTTCGAATGTTGACTCGGGCGAGTGACGGCCTTCAATTTTCATCTCCCATTCGTTCCTTGGGTGCCAAGTCTCCGTCACAACTCGCCTTGTTCCACCTGTCATCTTACGTGCACGTCTTAATTGACCCTCCTGTCTCGTGACCGTTCAGGTGTGCTCACATTCGAACCCCCCCCTCCCTCCCTCCCCATCTCGATCGGCTTAGTTCACCCGACACCCCATCCACCCTTAGGTCAGGATTTGATAACTCCTTCAAGTATTTTGGGACGCGACGACAATATTTTATAACCTTCGATGAACTTTTGCGATACGCGCATTCGTCAGAAAAATTGAGATTTCTCTTTGAAACTCGAATGTCAAACAAACATCAGACCGAAGCTAATTTGCAATGAATTTTAATTGTCCATGTGAATTACTAAAATTTAAAAAATATCTATCTCTTTCATTGGTCAATCAGGAACGTCCTGTATATTGGAACACGTTAATTTTTTGAACAATTTCGGAACCTCTTCGTTTAAATTTCTAGAATAGAAGAAAATGTTTCAAAAGAAAATGTTCCATTTTTTTGAGGAAATGTAACGAAAGATCATTTTACTGTATGCAGAAAATACACTCAGTTTTAGTGTGCGAGTCATTTTAACAACTTCATTTATAGCCAGAGGCGAGGCCACTTAAATTCCCAATTAGCATGAGAACTGAAGATTGCTTGCGATCTTGCGCCAACTAGTACAAGAGCGGTTTAGATTGTTGTCGCAAGGTGGCATCTCCCATCACCAGTTACAGTAGCTGTCGTTCACTCCGGACACTCTATACATGCTCCGGCGAACTCGTGATGGCCGCCACGTCACACCTTCCACAACTCCTCTCTTCCTTCCCCCTTCCCCTCGAACCTCTATTTCATCCAACTGATCTCCCTCTGATGCAAAAGAATAAAAAAGAATAGTTGCACAGAGTATTGACGACAGACCCCGAGTCTTTTGTGGTGGCCAGGCCAATGTAGTACTAGTAGCCGCTCGGTATGTCGGTTGAAGCGACAGTCTCTCCTGACTCAGTCCAGGTCTGACTTTCAGCCGCCAGTTAACCAAGCATGCACTCACGGCGCAACACCACCACCACCACCGATGTAGTTTCGAGTGCACTTGCACGCACAATTTCCTTGCATGCAAAAATACAAGCCTGCATGTTCTTGCCATTGAAGCTGTCCGAAATCAACAACTGCTGTCTGTTCTCAAGAGTATGTCGCTGTGGGCTACGCCCCCCTTCCCCCAGGAATTCAAATCCACTCTTACAGGTACAGGATCTATGGTAACATAGTTTTCCTTTGTGGCGTCGTGTAAAAAGAACACTTCGAGGCAGATGTTTAATTAAATAAAAAATATTGATAAAACTATTTATTTTATCAGTATTTTTCATTTAACAAGAAGCATACAACAAAATCATCAATCTCTGAAATAGATGTATGTGTATTAACTATTAATGTAAATTAAATTGTAAAGAGACTGGCGATCACTGGACAAACGGGAATAATATCAACTGATTCTAAGTGGTAAGAGTCCCAATTCACCGGGGCCAACTGGTTGGTTGCCTGTGTGGTGCCAACCGAGCCTACGATTAATTGCGAACCCACCATTCGGAAAATCATCATATATCATGAAGTAAATTGCCGCTCATTGCAAATGTCAACAGGTCATCTAATATATACAAGTTGGAAGCTGTTGTTATTGCTATACTCACACACCCCGCTACCCTCCCTCCACTCCCCCCACCATATAATTACTATCAACGATTTCCTATAAGCAGGACGTGGGCTGGCAACCTGCTGGCCACTCGGGCCACCTTTGCTTTTGCTTGAGACACGGCTAAACTAACGCACGCACATGCACCTTCGATGTTACAATTTTTTAAATACATCTCGGTGGCGCAGATGACAAGCTCTTTCGGGGGGGCTATTGTGTTATTTCCAGCGTTGGGTTCCTTCCTTTGGAAAAGGAACCAGTTCCAGTTTCCGTTCCTCCTATACCGAAAAAAGGAACTCAAAAATGAAAAGAAACCTAGTCGTTCCTAAGTACCTCAAAAAAGGAACCAGTTCCTAGGAACGGAACTTTTCCGTTCCGTTCCTACCCAACACTGTTTATTGCGATATGTGAGTGTGTATATGCCCCAGGGCCTCGTGCCAATGTGATTTTAAAAAGGAATAAAGTGGGTGGAAGGAGGAGGAATAAGACGATGATGGAGAGAGAAAGTGCGTAACAGACGTAACAGATGGAAGTCGAGACAGCCAAGAAAGGCGGAACTTGGGGGTGCTGGGCGGTGCGGCTCCTGCCGTGCTCGAACTTTCTGTAACATCAATTTAGGAGTTTGGAGCTCTAGATGGGATGCCCTCACCTTCTGGGGCCCATGGGGAGTGTTTGCGCCCGAACCCATTAGGATAGTGACGGCATCCCAGCCCCAAAGCCAGACTAGGTTCTCAACAGATTTAGGCCGTCCTTAGGCCCCATCCGTGTGAACATGTGTGCGTGCAGCCAGTAATTGCGGCGATGCTGTCAGATTTATGGCGAACCTCACTCCATTGTCTATGGACGCATGATTCAAAATTCAAATTTATTGCATTCATGGGCTGTAAATTGCGTCGATAATTTAGTTAGGAAACGGGAACCATTTCCTGCTGCATGGAGCAGGGGAATATTAAAAAAATCAATATCACATCACAACTCAAAATTGATTGCTATAACTGAAGCTGTGTGCTGCAGCTAAGTGGGTAGATTTGGTTGACTCTGGCCTTTTGTTTTAAATTCCGCAACATGCGGTGGAATTGATTCCAGCTAGTCAGCACTAATGTAACTCGCGTGGAATGTCAAATTAACCACGCTGAGTAATACAAGTATATAGGATGATTTTAATTACATTTCAATAGCTATTTTAGATACGTGTCAAACGTACAATGTAAAAATCCTGGTGAAATGCAACTCGGGTGAAATTGTACTACAAAAACTCCATTTATTGTGTGCTGTCGTTGTCTGTATGTGCAATGTAGTGGGGAAGAGGAGGGGGAGGGGTGCTCCATCTAAACTCAATTGACGTTGACATTAATGTACTTTCGCTTTTTTTTTCTCGTCATAATTTTGCATGTTTTGTTTTCAGGAGACGAAATTGGACTCATTTTGCGCCATCATTTGACGCTCGAATGCAACACATTACTTCTGCTCGCGCGACTCGATCGTCTGTCCTAAAACAAAGGATAGAATGCCGCTCAGAAAAAGAAAAAAAAATCCAGACGTTATTCTCTAATTCATTATAATTGTCAAGAAGCCCGCCACCCTGTTGTGACATGATTGCAGCATTGGT
>JAUJYS010000253.1:0-26400 GCA_033995665.1 Melogona broelemanni | reverse complement strand
GATAATATTGCTTGATCATCAGCAAACTTGATTGCTTTGATTCGTTCTCCGTTGACCCAAACTCCTCCCTTGCATTTGAAAAATAAAATTGACCTTCGCAAAATATAATTCAACGTCGAGATGTGAACGAAATAATCGCTTACATTCGGTCCCTGTCCGATCAATATATATATTTTTAATTCAACTTGTATGTAAACGTGTTTAATTTTTAATATGAATATTTAAAAGGTTAACGAAAAAATGAACAGAAAAAAATTGGAAATTAATGTACAGTAATTAGCATAAACGAGCTTAGCTTAGAAATTGGCGAAAAAGAGAGTTTCGCTCAAACCAGCTGTAAGTATTGCACGCTGCATAGTCTTCATGCAGGATGGACACTGGACGAATAACCTAAATTATTTTATCGAATGTAACTATTGCATTGATTCGATTCTTTCTTCCTAAAGGTGCTGCTTGTAGCTCTGCTCTTGGTTACGAGCCTTGTAATGGGAGCTCCCATTCCAGATCATGGGGACGGACACGGGGAAGGCCATGGTGGTGGCCACGGTGGAGGTCACGGAGGAGGCCATCATGGAGGCGGTCATGGTGGAGACCATCACCGCTCCGAAAGAAGCGACCGCGGAGGACATGGTGGTGGGGGTGGCCATGGTCACGGTCATGGACATGGAGGTCATCATGGAAAACGCTAAACACCTGACTAATCGCCAAACAAAAAATTAGACTTTGACTCTACTGCTATCCGAACAACCAGGCTTCTGCCAAAGAAAAGAAATTTCGACATCCGTACAATCAGGAGTTCAAAAAATATCCAATGGACATCGAATTCTGATTCTTATTCTTCCTGCCTGATTTGTTCGATTGATTTATGTACTCAGCCAATTTATTTTCTGGTCAATAAATACGAATGCATCGGGAGAGGGTACAAAGGTATTTACTTTAAAAACTACATGTACTTAGACATGGTAAATTTTGAGTTTATGAATGGAATATTTTGAGACAAATAAAGCTGTTTTTAAGATAAATGAAACTGCATTTTAATGAAATCAGATCAAATTCAGCGTTATTTATTTTGATTTTGAAAAGGATAAATAGTTTGGATACAATTCTGTATTTGCTTTGCCGAATAAATTGCTTTTTTAAATAAGTATTATAGCTTCAAATAATTTTTGTTGCATGCGAATTTTGTAAAGGAAAGAAATTTCGTTGATGATAGCAGCAACTTTTGCATTGCAGGTTGCTAAAATGTTTCGTGAAGTATGCTTTATAATGAGCATGTGTCAATCAAGCACTAGGAAATGTGAAAAAATATCAACAGATAAAAACTAAATTACATTGCCAAACAACACGATGGGTGCTTGATTGTCTTTAATTATCTTGACTGGTGACGTCATAATTCATCAGCAAGGGTGCAAGAAATTTGAAATCGATCCAAGAACCTTAAGTTATGAATGTTGGGCTTCGTCACAAGATGGGAGTTCATTGAGTCATTTGCCAGATGCCAGGTTACAAATTGTTTTCGCTATAGACGATATGTCAACCCAATTTCCATTAGACACTGTATTGATTGGTGTGGCTGTGGTCACTGGATGACAGTCCAAAAAACTATCCATAGCACCATCAATTGTAATTCGAAAATCAATCCATTTAATCGTATGTGATATGTGTATAAAACAGTATAAAACACAATCAATTACATATACAGAAAATGTTATTTAGGAGCTGCTTGTAGAACAATTATGGTGGTCACAGATTTTTGTTCTTCAACAATCAACATATAACTATTGCAACAGAAACACGAGGGGTACAGAATCTCCTGTAGTGATATTCATTACTGTAAGGCCAAAAAAAGGAACCAACAGAGTCTATGGAAGGTTATCAGAGGGCACATTAAATGTCAAGCGAAGAGGAGATAACTAACAAAACTTTACTCGCGCAAGCTTGACTCGAGAAGACGTAGAAAGGAAAATACACATTTTCCTTCACTCTAAATTGATTGCTCAGATAACTTCTGAGACGAGGTTATGAGCAATAGAAAGTGACCTTCCAGACTCGATCACTTTCACAATTTATACCAATTAGACCAAACAGCCAGAGAGGAAGTTGTCTTGCAGCATGATTCTTGCAAGCATGGGCGCAGACCAGCGCCCACCTTGTCAGGGCCACGCCACCGGTCGTATCGGAAATGTCGAACTCATGCAGCTGACGTCACGAACCCAAGGCGTGTCGCTCGGTGCAGGACTAATATAAATAGAGCTGGTGGAGGCAACAACGGAACACAACACTCACCATCGGAACCGAGATCAGAAGGAAACAGTTTCGAGACTTTGAAACCAGGATACTTGTAGAAACACAAGCCGGTCTAACAAAATGAATTCCAGAATACTGGTAAGTGGGCAGTATGCCATAGCCACATCGCATACAAAAATTATCCTAGTCATTATTTTATTCCTTTGAGTACATAGGTGAAATTAGCAAAGTTGTTCCATTTTTTCCCCCATTTTTTCAAAGGCTTTCGTTTAATTATTTCGTCTTGAGATCGTTATAAATGTTACTGAACTCCTTTTCTATTGTCGCCATCTAATGATAATGGATTGATTTTCACCCTTTTGGTTAAGAAAAGTATTTATTTTGTGTTCCCTTGTTTACTTAATTTTATTTTTACATATAATAATACTTTTAGGATTTTTTAACAATTGTTTCTTTTTGTTTACAAAGTGGGATTTCTGTTAAACTTGTTTATGGTTTTACCAAAAGTTTAATTTACAAATTTACAAATTTAAAACTTTTCATTTGGTCATTTGCCGTTTTCAGATTGCTCTTTGCGTGGTGATTGTTATGGTAGCAATGTGCCAGGTGGCCGAATCACAGCGATATTACGGCGGCGGCTACGGCCGGCCTTACGATTCGGATGGTTACTACGTTGGTGGCGGTTACGGTGGTGGATTCCGCGGCGGATACGGTGGCGGATACGGAGGGGGATATGGCGGAAACCGCGGCCGCTCTTACGATTCTGACGGATATTACACTGACTAAGAAACATTGGCCACATTTAAACTTCCACCACACCTTCAGAAGTAAGTAAACTGATCAAAGCAAATTCAAAATACCAATACAAATTATTTGCTTTGGATTTGGTTAAATATGGCATTATACCGAACTGAAACTAATTCTTCATTTTCTCTCCTGTTTTCTTAAATCACACAGACCTCTCCAAAATCAATGCGATACTTCTATTTTCAAGATTTTTTTTATAGTTGCTTACTTGCAAATATTTGTGGAAACAGTGATAATTTTTTTATACTTGATTGGGAAGAACTAGTGATCTGAACATGTAAATTAGTCTTTGATTGTTCTTTGATTGTTCTTTGAATGTCTTTTTTGTATTCTGAGAATTTCCTTTTGTGAATAAACGTCATTTATTTTTTATTTTTTACATAAACGGAATATGAATTATTTAAACCCTCGTTCATTTTGATTGAACTTGATCATTGCATTTTTATATCGAAAGAAGTATATTTATGAAGGTACCTGGTTCTCATTTATTTGACGCTCTTAAATCATTATTTTTAAATGTGACTGAGTTAGGGAGAAATAAAAACCGTGAAAAGGTTTTGCTCTTTCATTTATTGCCCACGATTCAATTTCACCATTGAAGCCACACATATAAAAAGGTAAAGCCATCACACCTCAACAATAATAGTCGGTTCAATGAACAATAAAACTTTTCATCATACAGAAAAATAATGACTCATTGTACCACATTATAACCAATGTCATCTAAATGCTTCGAGGGGCTTCAAAACAATCGTGTATTGATAAATAGCACAATTGAGCGAACAGTTCATTCAGATTCATGCAATACTGCACATTCGTGCAAAAATAACAGTTTCACTTTCATTGTGCATGACGTAGATTACCAGAATAGGAAGAAATTAATAAAATACTGTATATCCACCATCAAGTAGCAACCTATCAATCATTAAGCAGCAATTAAATTAGAAATACAATGACATTGAACTTTCTAGAGGGCAAATACCATCAAAACATCTAAAGGTTATATATAATTTTACTTAAACGCCAGAGGGGGTAATTATTTTTTATAACAAGGTATCGACGTAATATGATAGGCATTAGGTAAAAAATAGCGGCATCATTTTAATGTCCGGTCGTGATACTCGTGCGTCACGAAAATCATTTTGGGATTTTCCTTACAAAACTGGTTTGCACTCTTAAATCGATATTCGCTAATCCTTTAAAAAATTACAACCCCATTTGAGATCGGATCCTCAAAGCAAAAGCGTTTTTGGCTTAAACTGGTTGGAAGCAGATAAGATACGCGTCAACCAATATTGTGACAATTTAGCGCAGACTTTGGCGATTATAACACAAACTGACAACTACCCCCCGATATATAATATGATCTAAATAGGACACAGACAGACTGACGTCATACAACTCGTTTTGCGACGAAAGGAGAGATCTAATATGTTTGTCCACTTCATTTTGCAGTTCAAATTTAAACCACAATTGAAATGGCATTTATACAGCAATTACACCAAATTCAATTCAAATGACACATCAAATGGAAAATCAAATGTAAATAATACGGAGTCCAATTTTAACCACACACAAACAATAATAGAACACTGGTAAAATGGTTAAAGTCCTCGTTTCCTAAACTGTGTTCCGCGGCCACTCATGAAAAACAAATAAAATAATAAAACGCCATTAACTTGTATGTCCTGGGGCTCCGAAAATTAAAATTGGTGGCCTCTTAAGGGGCTCCGCCATTGGTTCTAAAAACGGCTACGCGAGTCACAAAGTTTTGAAAACACTGGTTTAAGCTAACCAGCTGGATGAAGTTCAAACACAGCTAAGAAATATTGCCCAGATGTATTATGTAAGATGAGGTATTCTTTAATATGAGTGAATTTATTTTTTCGAACAATTGGTTTCGATTTTCATTTTTTCACTCTTGGACGTATGGGTTTAAGTGATCCGATTACAATTTTCAATAGGCAACTGATTTCGCTTTTAGCAAAGCTTTGATGAACATGATCGCATTTTGCTAAACAGAGTGTGATGAGCACTGGTGGCAGCTAGAATAAAAAGGTCAGCGTTCCGTAATAAGCGTGTGACAACAGTGCTTCTTCTCAAAGTATATAAAAGTCAAACATCTGAAAAGTAGAGAACAGAACAAAAAGTCCGGTGTCCAACAACAGATCAAGCGGACAATAATTTTCTTCAGATTTCTTCTTCTGATCTATTGATTCGTTTTGAAGCACAATGGCAACAAAGACATGTATCGTAAGTACAGTTACATGTTACTATTGCGCAATTTTTTTTTTTTTTTTTTTTGCATTGTCAACATCAGCAAAAGGGTTTTAGAGTGCAGAAGCATGTGAGGAAGTATAGTAGTTGCTAACACAGGAACACACCACAACTTCCCTTGACATCACTTCCTTGTGATGTTCAATGCACTTGACTAATTTTTGTATGTAAAACCATATATCGAATTTCAGTTGTCAATTTTCTAGCACAACTTTACAGTGAACTCTTTGTTAATTAGCCTGTAAATGTGATTAATGGATCTTTTTCAATAATTTTAATTAGCCTGTAAATTTGATTAATGGGTCTTTTTCAATAATTTTATATTTGCTCTCTTTCCTAATAGGTGCTGATTGCGGCATTCCTTCTGGTGACGAGTCAAGTAATAGGAGTTGCAATCCCAGTTCGTGAGAGCCGACAGCACGGCCATGGTCATGGCCATGGACATGGGGGTCATGGATTCGGCCACGGAGGCGGACATGGATTCGGTCACGGTGGCGGACACGGTTTTGGCCACGGAGGCGGACATGGATTTGGGCACGGAGGAGGACATGGTTTTGGCCACGGAGGCGGACATGGATTTGGTCACGGTCATGGTCATGGACACGGACGCTGATTAAAAAATAATGGATTTATAAATGGAAACTTATTGGATGCTCAATGGAAACCGTAAATCGATTTTTCATCACAAATATTCTGTTTGCTCAGCAGACATGTGCAACACCTATTATTATGTAACTAATTCAATAGTTCCTTAACAATAATTGCCATTGTAGTTAAATTTTGGAACAGATTCCATAATTGAAGGATAATTGTCTGCGTCCTACCTATTTTCATTTTTCTATTGTTCATGTAAAAGTGTCATAATTCATTCATTATTTATTTACAAATGAAATTGTAAGCAACCATGTAAATACTGATTTGTATAATCTAATTTCACAATAAAATGATTTAAATTGAATTTGCAACATTTGATTCATTTATTTAATTAATTAAAGCATACTGTTCCCACTGAATAATTGTAGAATCGATAATTAAAATTCCCGTTCATATTTCATGAATGTATAAGTAATAGTATTTCAAACTAACGCACAACTATTAATACATTGAATAAAATGTCAAACGTTGCGTACGCATCAATGCACAAAATGATTAAATTAAAAGCTTTCAATGCAAAAATAATATTAGAGCTACAATACCAAAAAAAAAATATATAAAAACTACAGTGTATTTCTATCGCATTATACCGTAAATACAGAAGTCATTAGATATCGACGCAAGGTAGCATGTACTTCCTGCTAACTTGAAGAGATTTCTATCTATTTAAATTAAATGTCACCATCTCAAGAGGCGCTGGTACAGTCAGCAATACAGGGAGACAGCCATTAAGAGCTAACAACATTTTTCTGTTGATGTGGCTTTTTTTTACCCGAAGGACACCTTTTGACGCTGTCCAAGCAAAGCGACAAAAGACATGGACCAAATATTTACGAGGGTTTTTTTTTATTCGTCTCCCCAATACTCGGTGTGTCGATAGAAAAGGGTCGAAGAACGTGGCGCTAAACCGAATGTGTTTGCATCATTTTTATACTGGTACCGGTACAAAAACATTTTGGAAAAGTGGAGCCACGATCAAAATAATGTCTTGACATCCCGCTGAGACACGATTTAAAAAAAAAAATAACGTCAACATTGACAGATAATTTATTCGTACGATAAATGCAGCTACAGACAGGTAGTAGATGCCAGCAAAAAAGGGGAATTTTCCTAGCATTCAATGTAAATTTGCGCATTATTTATTGTTTCCTGTTCAAAAGTATTTTAAGAAAAAAATAATGACACTTTTGGCTACGTTCTTAAAGTAAGGGAAACCACATAATCAGCTTATTTACATTTATTTATATTACTTAAATGCATTTAAATTAATAACATAGACTCAGTTTCTGCACCAAATGCATTTTTGAGCTATATTCATGAAGAAATTGTGCCTTTGTGAACAGTAGTTGTTAATGACATTCCACTATCTGTAGACAGTGGAATGTCACCTGGGAGAGCCCATATGGAGTTCAGGCCGTTTCTTTCTTGTCAGAGACAATGTTAATAAAATAAAATACAAGACCGTTTTTTTTCGTTCTGTTCAACGTTACATTCACTCAAAGTTCTTAAAATAAAACAGCTACGAATGTTCATCGGAAACTTAAATTGAAGTATATAATAAACACGTGAATGAAAATTATATGAAGACGTTGGACCAGCGGGATGACGATGAACAAGATCACAACACAGTGTGAAATGACGAATAAACAACGTCGCCATCCCGCTGGTCCAGCGTCTTCATGTAATTTACATTCACGTGTTTATAACATACTTCAATTTAACGTTCTTAAAGTCAGAGGAACTACGTTATCAGCTTATTTGCATTCATTTAAATTACTTAAATGTATTTAAATTAGCAACATAGAACTCAGTTTCTGCACCGAATGCATTTTTGAGCTATTTTCATTCATTCAGAAATTGTGCCTTTGTGAATAATAGTTGTTAGTGACATTCCACCATCTTTAGCATAAAGTGCTCCTAGCTGCGAAACTTGTACCGTCTAATTCGGTCCCTTATCCGCCACCTCGCTCCGGAACTCACTAATAACCGGGTGTTCGTCCGCGGGTAAGGGACAGGATTAGACGGTACTTGCAACTTATCACCGGGCAGAGCCCATATAGAGTTAAGGCCGTTTTTTTCTGGTCCGCGACAATGTTAATAAAACAAAATACAAGACCATTTTTTACATTCAGTTGTGGTTGGTTTGTAAAATAATGACATTGCGCCGCACCCGACGAATTTAATTGTACATATGGTCACTGGCGATAGAATTGATCAACATTGTCGCCAAAAATGTTATCACCTCTCTCGGGCAATTGGACTAGAACGGGCAGTGAAAGTGGAAACTGCGAGAGTGACCTTCCGATAACACGATCACTTTCGCAAATTATACGTTGAAAAAAAATCACCAGCGGTGGAACTCCCAAATGATGCTGTCTATCGGACCAATCTATAAATTTATGTTCCTGAGACCTCGAACCTGGTTTTAACCACCGAAAAATTAAGATGTAGTAGTACGCAACTCAGATAATGAGGCTGAAAGGAACTGCTTTATGGAAAAACGAATATTGAATAAATCTAAGCGTAGAAGTGTATTGAAATTTGCATACTCCAGAAAGAACTTTTATAAATCCTTTTTTTTTCAAAATTCAAACAATGTTTTATACAATTTTCAAATATTAATAATTATTAAATTAATAAATATTAATAATTAATAAAATAAATAAAATATTAATAAAAGCTATCTTTATTTTAACCAGGAATATTGCGATGTTTCTTTAATATGCTTTTGTTTTATTTGGCTGCGAACAGAGCTTTTAACCAGCAGCACAATTCTTGCATCTCAGAATTGGATGGCTGACCGCTGACCAATACGAAAAAACCATTGCTAACTTATTGCTTTCTTACTCCGCCGAAAAATACGTCAAGACAACAATTTAGATAACGAAAGGTCTTAGGAGAGTCTTTAAGAGCACACCGGTGTGAGACGTCGTCACGGCCACATATGTATCATCGGTGCACCGGACATTCGTGACGACAGAAAGCCCAGGCGTGGCCACACCGTGTTCGGAGCGGATTCGGTATAAATAGAGGCTGTGGACACCACTACCGGACACAAACCACTTGCCTGCTATTGAGCCAAGAATATAAGGAAGTAAACGAGCTTTTGGAAAGCATACCAGTTTTGACAAAGAGACCAAGATATTTTCAGCATGAATTCGAGACTCCTGGTAAGTCATAAAAAACGTGACACACACACAGGGAGAACAACAAATAATACTCACTGAAATACTACTTCTGCTACTAAACTGCATATACAAAGTGAATACATATACTTGTAGTGGCGTTCCCAGATTACGTTGAGCGGTAACTATGGTTTCCAAAAATCTCTCCTCACAGCCGGATAGAAGCAATATTTTGGCAAAAAAGAAGGAAGAAAAAAATCTTTCAACAGATTGAAATGACTTGCGAAAAAAACAACTACTCACCTAGATGATAGCAGTAAATGATGATTTCAGCGAATGTTATACTTTTTGAGGATTTACAGTGTATACCAGTGTCTACAAGCAATTGTTTTCTTGAATATTACTATCCACTGTGACACCAATCAACCACAATAACGTAACAGGTTTCCACTCACACTTGGCACATTTTAAATTGTTCAAATCCAAGACATACTAGTCTTGGTTCAAATCCTCTTTTTGTCATCCACAAAACCGTCCACTTAACAATCGTATCGAAGGCTTTCGAACAATTACTTTGCCTCTATTTCCGTTTCCTATAGATCGCTATGTGCGTTTTGATCGTGGTGGTGGCTCTCTGCCCCATGGCCGATTCTCAGTACTTTGGCGGATATGGCCGACCCTACAACTCTGACGGATACTACGTGGGAGGTGGTGGTTACGGTGGATATGGAGGTGGATACGGAGGCCGCTTTGGCGGATACGGCGGATACGGCGGATACGGTCGCCCATACGATTCCGACGGCTACTACACCGACTAAATACTGATCGACACTCACATTTGGTAAGTGCGATTACAAATTGGTAGTTTACGCCTGACTCTACCAGGTTAATCCATATTTTACTTTCTAATCATTAATCACGCTCAACATCTTGCGTCCCAATCAAAATTTAAAAACGCTCGCATTAATCATTTTCAACATTCTGACTTAAAATTAACTTTAAGAATACTAGTCAGACACTCGTATACAATTTTCAAGGAAATTGATAATTCACATTATTAACTAATATAGTTAATGTAACCGCAATTATCAACACAAAATAGGCTGCTGTATTTTACCCAACTTGCTTCGAAACTGATGTATTGATGATTATATTTAACATGTTATCTCACCCAACAGATATCGCAAATCTCGATTGATCCACCAAAGGCCTAAAACAGTACTGCAACCGATTTACTTCAATGACATTTACACAATCTAGTATTTATAAATTATGAACTGGAATATTTGGAAACAAAAAAAAATTGAAACAAACAATATTTCAAAGAAACAAATCACACCATATTTGAACTTGTATATTGCGTCTTGTATTATATTGTATGATATTGTTACCTAAATAAACTTTTTATACCTAAGTGTACTCTACTGATTAAAATATTGATATTTAACTTGAACAACAACCAGCCCAAGTCTCTACAATCTCTTATTCGCTTTGCTCGCTCTGAGAACTGGCAATTTGAGTTAATTAGCAATTTCCTCATTTCACACAATCAATTCATTGTTTTTTTTTGTTTCGACCTACTTTTGAAAAAGGTTTTTCAGGAAACAAATCTTTTGTAAAGGAGCGCTTTTTAAAGAAACGGAAAACCCGTTCCCGTTTCTCAAAAATTAAAAGAACGCGGCGTTCCTCCATTCCTCAAAAAAAGAACGAACGCGTTCCTACCCAACACTGCAGACAAGCAATTTGAAAATAATGTATATGGCTTTTATGTAAATTTATGTTAGAAAAACGTGACTCTGCTCAGATATTTTTCAATGACAGAACTGTGGCCAAGTGAATAACACTAAACAATAACATCCAACCAAATGTTCTATTTTAAATCAATTTTTGAATGTTCAAAAATATTGTTCCTAGTTAGATATCAAGAAGAGCTCAAAAAACGTGCACCGCGCAAAATAGGCCTCGCCTGTTCTCACAAACACCAGAGCCAGAATCTGGCCACCAAATGTTACCAATCAGCCATCAGGCGTCCCTGATAGCTAGATCCGGTACAGACGATGGGGATGCCAAAGGCAGCCAGCTCGGTGGGCATCAGGCTCCGGGTGGTGAGGTGATGCCGGACGTCATTCAGCACATAGTCGGGTGGGCAGATGACGATCCAGGCGATCCGTCGTAATCCCAGTTCAAAACGGCTATATCCGGAAAAAAAAGAGTAGCCCCAAGCAACAATTGGAGCTGAAACATGTTAGATTTGAAAACTATCCACACCCGACTTAATAAACTAGAATTTAGTTCCGCATGAAAAAAAAAGGACGGCACATACTTATTTTTAATCCACGTGGCTTGGCTACATAAAAGACAGCATGGCGGGGCGCTTCCAGCGCGTGGCAGAACGAGAAGAAGAGTGATTGTTAATCGACAATCATTTAACCGATTAGCGTCGCTAATCGCTAGCACGCGTTTCTGGTAATTGCCAGTGGAGTCGCACGTGTACTCCGCTGACCTATGAGCGCATTTTGCCCAAAATTTGACATTTGGTCGGATTCGGCGATTTGCTGGAGCTCGGTCACGTGTGTCAATGTCCGATTTGCCAGGGGGATGGGGGAGTTTCCTCCCGCACTTCAGTGGCCTGACCCCCTCATCTCATGCATTTGACCCCCCACAGTTAGGCACCGAAACTTTCACACTGCACAAATTGCGACTTTTGCTCATCTGGCCAATTATTTCGCTAAAATTTTCTTTAAAAATTGTGATTTTCTTAAAAAATTGAGGCGCTTTGAACCTTCTTTCCTGAAATATATATCTTCCAATTTTCTTAAAAAATCGCAGAGCTGTGCGCCCTCTCTTCTTAAGTATAAGTGTTCCATTTTCTTTTTAAAAAATGCGGCGCTACGCGCACTCTTTCCTTAAGTGCAGGTGTTCCATTTTCTTAAAAAATCGCGGCGCTACGCATCCTCTCTCTTTAAAATGTAGGTGTTCCATTTTGTTAAGAAATCACGGCGCTACACGGCCTCTCTCTTTCAGTCTAAGTGTTCCATTATCTTGAAACATTGCGGCGCTCCGCGCCCTCTCCTTCAGTGTAGGTGTTCCATATCTTTAAAAAAATCGCGGCGCTGCGCGCCCTCTTTCCTTACATATAGGTGTTTCGTTTAAAAAAAATCGCGGCGCTGCGCTCGCTCTCATTACCCAAATGTATTTCTTTTAAAAAAACGCGGCACCGCGCGCTTTCTTCTCAAATATAGGCGTGTTCCATATTTTTAAAAAATGCCGAAAACATTTTTTTAATACCGATACGCCCCCTCCCCCCACCTCCAATCAGAATCTGCTGACCCCCACTTTTTTATTTTATTTTTTATTTACTTCAGCGCAGACATGAAGGGGTGGGAATACAGAGTGGTATAATTTCGGACACTGACTTGTGTGTTCTTTTTTGTTGTGTTGTGGTTAATCGTTTACTGTCGATTAATGACGTAGGAATTTGGCACGAGATAGGGGTCATGAAAAGGAAAGGAAGAACGTAGAATCTTGCCGCTCGTCGAGATTTTGCGAACTTACATATGGTCACTGGCGATTATAATTGATCAACATTGTCGCCAAAAAAAATGTTATCACCTCTCTCGTGCAATTGGACTAGAACGGGCAGTGAAAGTGGAAACTGCGAGAGTGACCTTCCGATAACACGATCACTTTCGCAAATTATACGTTGAAAAAAAATCACCAGCGGTGGAACTCCCAAATGATGCTGTCTATCGGACCAATCTATAAATTTATGTTCCTGAGACCTCGAACCTGGTTTTAACCACCGAAAAATTAAGATGTAGTAGTACGCAACTCAGATAATGAGGCTGAAAGGAACTGCTTTATGGAAAAACGAATATTGAATAAATCTAAGCGTAGAAGTGTATTGAAATTTGCATACTCCAGAAAGAACTTTTATAAATCCTTTTTTTTTCAAAATTCAAACAATGTTTTATACAATTTTCAAATATTAATAATTATTAAATTAATAAATATTAATAATTAATAAAATAAATAAAATATTAATAAAAGCTATCTTTATTTTAACCAGGAATATTGCGATGTTTCTTTAATATGCTTTTGTTTTATTTGGCTGCGAACAGAGCTTTTAACCAGCAGCACAATTCTTGCATCTCAGAATTGGATGGCTGACCGCTGACCAATACGAAAAAACCATTGCTAACTTATTGCTTTCTTACTCCGCCGAAAAATACGTCAAGACAACAATTTAGATAACGAAAGGTCTTAGGAGAGTCTTTAAGAGCACACCGGTGTGAGACGTCGTCACGGCCACATATGTATCATCGGTGCACCGGACATTCGTGACGACAGAAAGCCCAGGCGTGGCCACACCGTGTTCGGAGCGGATTCGGTATAAATAGAGGCTGTGGACACCACTACCGGACACAAACCACTTGCCTGCTATTGAGCCAAGAATATAAGGAAGTAAACGAGCTTTTGGAAAGCATACCAGTTTTGACAAAGAGACCAAGATATTTTCAGCATGAATTCGAGACTCCTGGTAAGTCATAAAAAACGTGACACACACACAGGGAGAACAACAAATAATACTCACTGAAATACTACTTCTGCTACTAAACTGCATATACAAAGTGAATACATATACTTGTAGTGGCGTTCCCAGATTACGTTGAGCGGTAACTATGGTTTCCAAAAATCTCTCCTCACAGCCGGATAGAAGCAATATTTTGGCAAAAAAGAAGGAAGAAAAAAATCTTTCAACAGATTGAAATGACTTGCGAAAAAAACAACTACTCACCTAGATGATAGCAGTAAATGATGATTTCAGCGAATGTTATACTTTTTGAGGATTTACAGTGTATACCAGTGTCTACAAGCAATTGTTTTCTTGAATATTACTATCCACTGTGACACCAATCAACCACAATAACGTAACAGGTTTCCACTCACACTTGGCACATTTTAAATTGTTCAAATCCAAGACATACTAGTCTTGGTTCAAATCCTCTTTTTGTCATCCACAAAACCGTCCACTTAACAATCGTATCGAAGGCTTTCGAACAATTACTTTGCCTCTATTTCCGTTTCCTATAGATCGCTATGTGCGTTTTGATCGTGGTGGTGGCTCTCTGCCCCATGGCCGATTCTCAGTACTTTGGCGGATATGGCCGACCCTACAACTCTGACGGATACTACGTGGGAGGTGGTGGTTACGGTGGATATGGAGGTGGATACGGAGGCCGCTTTGGCGGATACGGCGGATACGGTCGCCCATACGATTCCGACGGCTACTACACCGACTAAATACTGACCGACACTCACATTTGGTAAGTGCGATTACAAATTGGCAGTTCACGCCCTCCCGGTTCATTCACATTTTACTGTCAAATGAATAAATACATATTAAAACTCACTTGCCAATATTTTAACATCTTGCGTCCAAATCAAGATGCAAAGTTTAAAAACGCTCGCATTAATCCTTTTTAAAACTCTGGTTTGAACTTTACTTTCAGAATACTAGTCAGACACTTGCACACAATTTACAATAAAAGTGATAATTCACATCATTAATTATTCATGTTACTATTATTACTAACTATTAATTTAAATACAATTAACAACACAAAACATGAAGCTGTTTTGTAATCAACTAGTTTTGAAACTGATATATTGATGATTATGCTGAACATGCTATCACTCTACAGATTCAGCCAACGAAGTCCTAAAACAGTACTACAACCGATTTACTTCAATATGAAATTTACACAATCAAGTATTTATAAGTTAAAAGATGGAAGAATTATGAAGAAAGAGAAATTGGGAACCATTTGGAGAACAAACAACCGAATTTCAAAGAAACAAATCACATCATATTTGAACATGTATATTGTGTCTTGTATTATAATGTATGATTATGTTACCTAAATAAACTTTTTATACCTAAGCGAGTCCACTGATTGAAATATTGATATTTAACTCGATGCAAACTTACTGCATCTAGAAATTGAAAGTCAAATAATTAATGCCTTAGTTCGTAACAGTTTTTGTGCAGCCACTCTCATGAGCTACACTGACTCAGAACGTCAAGATGAAGGCATTTGACACGTTATGTGCTGCTGGTTATTAGCACTCAAGGTGTCAAATGCCTTTATCTTCAGTAAATCAAACGCAAAGTTAAGTCTAAAAGAATTTCGATTTTTCATTTAAGATGTCCAAATTGTGTAACAGTCTACGTTATGACCCTCAATTTTTGACTCAAAACCGTTTGTTTCATGCGACCAGTATTACAACAACCGATAGGGTATTCCCCATTTTCCGAAAAGAAAAAAAAACAAGATTGTCCTCTTTCCTCGAGCAGTTCCAGAATCACTAATTATCAATTTGACTTGCAAACGTTTGGAGAGGTCGCCCAATAACACAGAAGGGTGTGTGGGTTCTCTCTGGTTTGAAGCAAACCAGGATCATTAAAAATAAATCAATTAGTTTGACAAATGGGGTGCAGAATACAAAACACAACAAGCGCTTTGCAACCCCCCCCACACACACACACTCACCCTAATATCCAGACCGAAGTAATACATCGCGATAGAGCAGT
This sequence comes from Melogona broelemanni, assembly GCA_033995665.1. Classification (NCBI taxonomy): domain Eukaryota; kingdom Metazoa; phylum Arthropoda; class Diplopoda; order Chordeumatida; family Chordeumatidae; genus Melogona; species Melogona broelemanni. The sequence goes on along the minus strand of JAUJYS010000253.1, from coordinate 10,695 downwards.
TTCGGTGACGTCATACAACGAGTTTTTGCAAGCAGAAGAAACAAGAAATGAAACCTATACAGGTGCGAGTCGATTTGCAGTTTTGATTTATGACTACGAGTCATAACGTTGTTAATACCAACTTTTCAATTCTGGAAACAAATCATATAAAAAATTGAAGTTATTGTTTTAATACTTAATTTTGTGTCAATATGTGAAAGGGAGAATACAAAAGAACTGAAAGTTATAGAAACGACAGTGTTGAACTCAAAGCTGTCGTTTCTATAACTTTCAGTTCATTTAGAAAAGAACCCGTTCCCTTTCCAGTTCCTACACAAATTAAAAAGAAACTGGCCGTCCCAAGTTCTTTTTCTAAAGTAACTTCTTAGATCCTTTCTTGTTCCTTGGATTAAAAATATTTAAAAAAAAACATTTGCGGGAACTAATATAATGTACATATATGCCTATTTGCGAGCACGGACCACAAGCTTTTAACAGATGAAAATCTTTGACAATTTTTGTTTCATGTTACAAAATTGTTCTGCTGTCGACACACTTTGAAAAATTGTACTCGTAGAAAATTAAAAAAATTTGGCAAAAGGAATTTCGAGTTCAGAAAAAGAACCCCGTTCAAGTTCGTCAAAAAAAAAAAGAAACCAGTTCCCGTTAAACCTCCTACAGAAAATAAAAGGAACCTAGGCGTCCCTAGGCTCCTCAAGAAAGAAACCAGTTCCTAGGAACGAAACTTTTCCGCTCCGTCCTTACCCAACACTAGAAACGACTAGCTATAGGACTGGCGTTTTCTTATCCTTTGAGAGAGGGTTGAGCCACCATGTTGAAACAGTGTCCACCACCACACTCAGGAGTTAAAAAAGGTCAGTGGTCTGTGGGCAGAAGCGAGTGAGACGGTGATCGTCTCCTCGGCTACAGTATATAAAAGTCAAATCAGTCTAGGCGATAGCCACAGAGCAACAATCCACACCCCATTCACGACACAGAATTTTTGGACGTTGAAGCAGAAAAAAGGAAAGGAATTTTCCGCCATCCATTCATTGAAACGAAGTTTAGCGACATGGCAATGAAGATGTTTGTTGTGAGTATTAATTTATTTAAACCCTGCCGGTGTCGCCAGATTTCAAAGGCATGTGCAAATGCATGTTAGTTATGCGCCGACTAACTTATTCAAGTTTCGTCTGGAAACCTTGTAAAACACTGGACATTATTATCGAACAATTTATATTTTATCGGACAAAGGTTAAACAGAATCATGATAAGTGCCTGACCAACAAAATAATAATTGAAACTATTACAGTCTAAACAAATTAATATGTCATATCATTTACGACATTCAATATGACTCCTGACATAACAATTTATAAATTTATAAAGATTGCTTTTCCTGCGTAAAACTACATACATGTTAATTGTTAGCTAAGCGATTTATTTCAGTTACGCATTATGTTTATTGATTATTTACATGGGGGACACTATTTAAAGTTTAACAAATGACTATAAAAAATGTTTATTTCTACTTCAGCAATTGTCAATTTGCTTTTAAAATATGTGATCGCATACTATTATAATAAATGATTTTCGTTAATGTGTTTCTATTAGATCAAATGTGTATTAATATTTTACTTAACAAATTTTTTTTTGTTTCTAGGTGCTGATTGCTGTCTTACTTCTGGCATCCAGTCTCATTGATGCAGAAGCGCTTCCGGCCAAACGACAGAGTCGTCAAGGATTTTTCTTCGGAGGGTCATTCGGAGGTCACGGGCACGGTCACGGGGACCATCACGACAATCATGGACACGGGCATGGCCATGGTCATGGGCATGGACATGGCCATGGACATGGACACGGGCATGGGCATCATGACTACGATTACTAGTAATAGACTAAAGTCTCGTGCCATTTATGATTAACTTGTATGAAAAGGGACTCCACCATTGATATTGCTTATAAAATGGGCTCCGCGAGTCAAAAAGTTTGGATTACACTGGTCTAGCTAGAGCTTACGCTTGGAACTTGAAAAACAAACATCCATTTTTTAAGTGAACTACTCCGAGTTACAAATTCAAGTGTGTCAAACAATTGCAGTTACGTAGGACAATGAGTTAATATTAAAGCGCTTACCCGAAATACGTAAACACTCAATTAAATCAATGTCCTAAGTTATTGTTATTTATAAATAAAGCATCTGTAAATATATTTATGTGAATGTATAAAAATTTCTAATTCCAAACTTATTTCAGGCTGAGATGTGGTTTATTGTTTTGTTTGTGAAATTTCATTCTTTCTACAGAGATGTATACATAATTCAATCGCCTTAAACCCATTTTTGAAACAACTTTATGTTTGTCGAGTTTTGCCGGGTTTTGCAGGGTTTCGACTATGTTCCTTATTAATTACTACCATTTTGTAATTTTAAATTCAAATTACATATGGTCATGTGCTCAAATACGATAGATCAGCAGCAAAAGAATAATATTTGAAAAGTTCAAATATTTGAACTGTTGTTAATGGGGCATTCTAGCATTTCCCAACCGTCTTAAAGCTCCCCAGGAGACGACCTTGTAATTTTACATAGCATCATAACTTCATGGTGATAGGGATTTTTAACGTGTACTTGACATCGTACAGATACGTGTCCCACCTATCTTAGCCTCAGTAAGAATAAATAGTTTTAATGCACCGTTTATCAATTTTTATGCTTTTCTCCCAACTGACTATTAATGCATTTGGCTAAATTAAGCAACTCATTTGTTCGATATTAGAAGAATAGAGATTTTTAATTAAAAAAATGGACATCAGAGATTTTACCTTGTTGTACCATGGCCCGCCGACAAGTCACAGCGTCTACTGCGATGTCGAGTTGAGTGTCCATTTAGGAACTACAAGTGTTTCTTCGAAAGATTTCACGTACGAGGAAAAAATAAATCTCTGCAATGTCCCACGCCCAAACAGCGCTTAGTGACGCCAGTGTCCAGAGAAATAAGAGCGCGACATATTGTATGGCGTTAAAGGAAACAGGGTTGCTTAAAAATAATCGCCAAACCATTATTCAATGATCAATGAGGAGGAATACCGTAAAACGGTTAGGTAACATGAATTTCATATTGTTCGCACTCGGACAATCTGTAAATACGAACTCAAGACATGAGCCAGTCAGCTCGAGTAATAATAGAAAGCGTGTTGATTGAAAGAAATTTAACAAAAAATGTGAATTTGCCTTTGGTCATAATGACAAATCGGAAGTACGAACGAAGCCACATCCAGTTCTTACAAAGAACCGCAATAACATAGTATGTTCTACGTTTGATAGTTTTATCATTAAAGAAACTGTCAATCGTTCATGGTAATTCCAGATCTTAAATAGATCGAAAATAAAAAATGTATATGTGTAATTTGAACTTCGCGGGAAAGTGAACCATGGGATATTTTTATTACAAAATCGCTACTAAAATATGTAAGTGGTTCCTAATGCATACGCGTAACTAACTAACTACAGTAAAATAAATCGAGAAAAAATGCCAAATTGAAAACATATGTTTTCCTACATTTTTACATCCTTCCTCCAACACTCACCAAATTTTACGCTAGATTATTACGCTGGCAGACCACGTGATCAAAATCACCGCTGTCAGACAAAACAGATTAGCGAAAGCAGTCATACCAGACACCCCCCCAAAACACTAAACAATCGGTTAAACAATTACTCGCCCAGCTAAATAAGTAATTTCACTACAGTTTTCCCCAGGGCATTCAATATGGCCGCCACGTAACTAAACCGCCGACATCTTGGATTCGGTACCGAGCACGCAGTGAAAGCAGCGTGGAGTATAGGGCAAAAAGGAGCTATTGTCGTTATTACGTCACGCCAACCAGTTTCACTCAAATGCACTTTACTATTAATTTAATTTCACTTGCTGTTCAATTTGATACGTTAAGCGAATGGGTGGTGGTCAGCCAGAATGACAATAACAGAGGATAAAAAAAATGTAATTGATCTAGCGGACGGATCTGTGTTCAGAAAGCCGATCCAACTTAACGGCAAACTGCGCCTATATATAAACGCCCGCATGGCCGTCAATAATCATACCTCACAAGCTACTCGGACAATCCAGTTGTTCAAAGGATTTATACGAAAAAATACCATTTTGTTCAAAATCATACAAAACAAGACATAATCAAAAAACATTACAAGGAAGGATATCTTGTGCAAGAACAGTATTCGCCGCGATCGTTTGAAACAGTGGAAATATGTCGGGTAAAACACCGGTAAGCCAAGAACGTGCTCCAAACAAACTTCAATATGTGAAACCAAAAATCCCAATATTGAAACAACACTTGACCTCATCAAGAGAACTTCCCTAAAATACTCAGCAACTCAATACTATTGCTAGCCTCCTGAAAAAGCCAAAATAAATTAAATTTTTGTGCTTCAACAGAAGTAATCTGCAATGAATGAAATAATAATTCTGGAAAAGAGGTTTTCGACAAATGGAAATTATTTATTAGAAACCTCTTATTGGCAACAAATAAATTCCATTACCGATTGACTTGTATTTTGCCCTTAGCCACTAATATAGAAACACAAAGAGGTTGACAGAAATATTATTTAATTCTTAAGCGATCAAATTCTACCTTTCAATTAGACATTGATTTTTCTGACAATGAACACCAATTTGTGGTTCTTAGGAAACGTTAGCATTTGTTTTTAATCTTTCAGGTCATCTTACTCAGTGTGCTAGTGGTAGCTGCCCTGGTCATAGGCGACCCGGGCTACTATCAATCACAGTACGGTCATCACAGCCCACATCACGGTTACGGACATGGTGGTGGATACGGTGGTGGTGGTGGTTACGGCCACCACTCACCTAGTTACGGTCACGGTCACGGATATGGCCACGGACACCACACGCCCAGTTATGGTCATTCCAGTTACGGACATCACACTCCCAGTTATGGTCACTCCAGTTACGGACATGGCCATGGCAGCGGATACGGCCATCACCGTCCAAGTTACGGACACGGATACGGGCATCATACTCCCAGTTATGGTCACGGATACGGACACCACACTCCAAGTTATGGTCACTCCAGCTACGGGCATGGTCATGGTAGCGGTTACGGGCATCACCGTCCCAGCTATGGCCATTCCAGCTACACTCATCGGCCGAGCCATTACGGAGGGCACGGTTATGGGGGCGGACATGGAGGCTACGGACATGGGGGACATGGAGGCTATGGGCATGGTGGACATGGGGGGTATGGACATGTCGGTGGGTATGGACCTGGACACGGAAGCTACGGAGGACATGGTGGATATGGCGGCTATGGACATCACGGCTAAACCATTCAGGTAAAATGATGTAATGTAAATGATATGTAAAATGTAAAATGAAATGGCCATAGTTGGTTCTTGCTTATATTCGATCCTGGGGTACTGGTGAAAATGTACCCCTCAAATATTTCCTCAGCAACACCATGGGTACCAAAACCAAAACTCATGTAGTGCAATTCACTACAGTAATCAGGAGAAATAAATAAAAAGTACAGAAAGAGAAGTCTAAATACTTCATTTGTTCAGAACAATTTATAAAATAAATTCACAGATCTTAATGTCTTGTCTGTAATAACAACAGAGGTGAAGAATCAGACTGTTTTTAGTTGTAGCAAATTGTAAATGTTTGCAATTAATTGTGCGTCTTTATATTGTTTATTTGCAGTTGCGATATCAAGAAACAAACGCCAAAGGCCTTCCTTACAAATTGCCATCGAAAACGACCAAATGTTCGATCGAAATTGTTGAAATATTTTTCATGTACATAGTAGTTTTTTAGTTAGAAATGTACATTATACATAATCTATACATATATAATATTTTGTCTTGTTTGAAATAAACGGGTAACTAAAAACCAAGAGAAACACGAACGTGTTCCTTACTATTTGACAGTAGTCCATTTATTATTTTCTCGCCATTATAAGCATTTAGTTCTGTTATAGAGCGCCACAAGAAAGATGTTGAGGTGAACGCACCTATCTGTACAGACAGGTAAACTAACTAAAACACTGAAAGCTTCTATTTGCCTTGTGTATCAATCTATCGCAAGGAACTCGTATAGTCCTTTATGGTTCTGGTTTTCTGAAACGCACAGAACATTGGAAAATTGATAACTCCGGTGTATTGGTGCTGATCAAATCCGTTGTTTAATTCATTTAATTGAAGTAAACAAAATAATTTAATAATGTTAAGCAATTGAAGAAATGATATTTAACAGCGTCCGCCCCGATTATTTCAACTGTATTTCCAATTTGTCTACAGATTTTAATAAAAGACTACGTTTGCCAGAAAAAATATAACAAAGACTGTACTTTTTAGTTTGCTATTTTTAAATTTAAAAAATGCAATTATTTTTAATATTTAATGACTTGGAGTGTAGAATTATGATCAGATGGTACAAGCTTTCTTCCTCAAATTCGACGTTCTCGGATGTTCCACGTCAACATGAACCCAAATGGAAGAACCTATAAACAAGTCTCCCTATTTATTGGAATTTCGTGCGCGAACCTTTGGAGATTTCTATTGTGAATAAAGTGCAAATAGTTCGTCAGCGAAACAACAGTATGACATGATGAAACACGCCACATTATCACAATAACGCCCGCCTATTTGATATTCCGTCCAACTCGAATTAACGCCCGGATTAATTGACCTCACCCATCTCAGGAGACAAAAATTCATTCCCAAATTTCTAGCTCCCTTTCATCACAATGCACAACGGTGCAAACGAAAATGAAAACAAACGCAGCTCTGGGTGCCAAGATTGAAACGGAAAGCTTCCCGATCACGAACAATGATACCAGGAAGCGACGATGGAATTACCTCAAGAGGGCCCGCATTCATTATGATTCAATTATCCATTCACCAATACACGCAAAAAGCCTGTCACAGCAAATCACATAATAGGCAAGCACTTTTGAGCGACAAAGCTGGACTCGCAAGTATTAATACAATACTGTTCGCAATAATCTTACACAATAAAACGACATGAACGCGAAATACACAATAGCCGGCTTTCTACCCATTACACACCCATACAAAAATCGTTGGCTGGAAGGAAAGCGTTCGACCACGTGTAACAATATTTTAATTGAACCACGTGATTGGTCATCAGAACCAATATTGGGACTTGGTGAGACGGTCATGTTGTCCATATATACCGGCTGTGTGATGGCCTGATCGCCTCAGTATTTGAAACAATTGTCACCTCAACAGGATTGGGGCGAATATTGCAGGGAGATGACAGCTAAAGTATTGGTAAGATAAGTTTCCAAATTTGCGCTGTTTTTAAGAATACGTCAGGCATTTCACATTCACATTAATAATATATGTAAGAGATGTTACGTAATTTACATTCTGCGATTATATTTTTATTTTTTATTACATAGTAATTTTAAATAATCAGTTAAGTAGATGCTTCGTTACTTTATTTATTTAGCCTTTTCGAATCTTGATAGTAAAATTATTCAAATTATTATTCAATTATGCAAACTCTTTATTGAGACGTAATTTAAGCAACGAACATATTTAGGAAAGTAAAAAAAAACAAAAATGATAACACCGCTTTTCGATCGATTAATGAAATTTTACCGTGTTAACCATTGTGCGGTTTGTTATTTATTCAGAATAACTAACAAGCATAGTAATTAATAAACATAATCATAATAAGTGTAGAGAATTAACCTCAGTATTTTATCATTAACAAGTACGCTATCATTTCCATTCAGAGTAAATTTTTTGTTACTATTAAAATAATTACGGTTGGCATATTAAAATTTATACTTTGTTATTTCCTAATAGGAAATTAAAAACGAAACTAAAATAATAGACAATAAAATTACGTAATTCCAGCTTTTTTATGGTCGCATGCGTGTAGCAAGCTCTAGCACACGCACCGAAGAGGGAGGGAGGGAAGGAGTGAATGGCAGCCTACGGGGACACGTTCGCACTCCATGCCGTGAAGGCAAGTGCGATTTCTGGCATAACGAAGTTGTCTCGTAGCGCGGCGCTCGGCGAATTGGTCGCGCGTGCCGTGATAGCGACATCATTTGACCGCGTCGGCGGGGCACGGAGACTCGTTCGCTCCATGCCGTGGAGACGAATACGAATTGCCGCGTGTAAGTCACCGCATGCATAGTTGGTTATTCGCAAACGAGTTCTGCGAGTTGATTGATAATACCGAGATAATAACATTATTAACCATCTACCACCGCATCGGCTGAATCAAATTCACGATGCCATCAACTTCAAGTCTGAACGATTTAGAAAAATCTACGATATAAAAATATTAAGAAAGCTTCTAATGTCTTATTTTTTGACAAAAAAATTGTAAAAAAAAAATAATGCTTTAGCTTTTGTGAAGGGGGTACATTTTTACCACTACCTTGGGATTTCGAATGAACGAAAGCCCGAGCCGAGAATCGAACCCGAAACAGCCGCAATGCAAATCAGGTGTCTCTCAACCAACTGAGCACCGGGTCGTGTACATGTAGAACTTACTACATATTGTAGAACATCGCGTTACATCGCGTACATGTAGAACTTCGTCTGTGTTGCGTAGGAACGGAAAGAAAAATTTCCGTTCCTTGGAACTGGTTACTTAGGTTGCTTTTAATTTTTGAATAACTGGAATGGGAACTGAATCCTTTTTTCATCGGAGGAACTAGAGCGGGAACTGGTTCCTTTTTTCATCAGAGGTACGGAAATTGGAACCGGTTCCTTTAAAAAAAAAAGGAACGAACCCACCAATGCTTCGTCAGCAAATAATACTTTTTTGGGTCTGGGGAGGATTTAAGCGCAGATTATTTCTCGTACTGTGTTGCATAGGTGTAGGACAGGTGTAGGACAAATAAAATCTCACACAAAGACCTTCCCCCGCTACAACCGTTGACACAAATTTATTTTTTTGTCTTCCAGATGCTATTGTTGGTGCTGGTTGCCACCATCTCCGCAGCAAGCGGACGACCTCGACCGGGTCTTAAAGGACTTTTTGGCAGTTTCGGAATTGGAATTGGCGGATGTGGTGGATTTGGTGGTGGATTTGGTGGTGGATACGGTGGCGGGTACGGTGGCGGGTACGGTGGCGGATACGGCTTCCCCTACGGGTTCAACAGTCCGTTCTTCGGTGGCGGTGGCTTCGGTTACCCAGGTTTCGGGTACGGCGGTTTCGGGTCGCCATTCGGGCTATATGGCTAAAAGCATCACCCCTATCCAAACACACACCACCCACATCCACAGGGTTGAGCCAATTCTTGTGCACTCGAGTTGGGAGTGTCTTGACTGTTTTTCCAGCGATTGTTCTACCAACAAATGAGACCACCAGAAGATGCTGAATCGACAAAATCCCTCCGAAGTTGCGATTTAATTTATTACGAATTATAAACCATTTGTTATCATTGTAAATAAGCAGGTATTTTTTCTTGCATCTTTTTTGTACGAATATTAAAAATGTTTGTTTTTACGATACTGAATCATCAGATTGAATCTTAATGACGCTAACATTTTTTTGGGGGGAAGGGAGGAATTATTCTCACTGAAGCGAATATCACTACACGAGATTATGTACCCCTCGTGTTGTTGTGTCAACATGTGAGGGGCACGTTTTCACCAGTACCCCAGGATCGAATAAACGAGAGTCTGCGCTGGGAATATCCATTGAGCATAAACTGAACGTAACTAGTAGAGATTATATGTTTTATAAGGAGGACTACAGATGTATTTGTTTTATTTTTTATCAAAATCAGCTAAGTTTGACATTTAAACGAAACATCATTTTTGCAGACAATTTTGTTTATTAAACTATCCTGTGGCATGTAATTCAACACGCGATGAGTTAGTCGAGCCAATTTACTTAATTCCATTGACTTAATTCTTTGTCCATTCACTGGTGTGGGCTAGGGGAAGGCTACCAGAGACAAACACTTATTTTGCAACATTTGGGGTCGTCACGCCCCGTTTTAAATAATGACCGCAAAAAGTAATTTCAATGTAAAAAGCACTTCTCGAAGCGCTTGTCCTATACGTGGCTTTTCATAGTCCAAAGAAGAATAACGGGAAGGTTTCTAGTCCGTGAATAATTGGAGAAATCTTTGGGGGGTCTCTTTTATTCCAAAAAAACTTTCACTTGTTCTACAGCGATACAAAAGACAAAAAAGAACAGCAAGTGAGGAGAGTACACGACCGTTAGCGCCACTCTGTGACGAGTTCCGGTTTGTTTAATTGAAAAAATAATTTTTTGATAAATATGCCACCAAAAGAAATGATTAGAAAGGTCATGACAAATCTAAATTACCTTTCAGGGTCGCACTATCTCATTTTATTCACATTGTCTGGAGACATAAAATATAGAGACCTGAACTTCGAAACGGTTTAACAGAATATTACCTGACTAATAAAGTTCTTGTAGATGCTGACCATGAAGGATAGATAGGGCAACATATGAAACACGATGCACGACTGTCACACTGTTATTAGTTAGTAAAACACAAGTGTGCTCGCTCGCCAACCAGCGGATCTGGGTTCGATTCCCGGCAGAGGCTCTCGTTTATTCAACGAGCCGTGGTTCTGGTGTCTCCCCTGAGCTTCCATTAGGGAGTCCAGAGCTTAGGGGTGGATCCTGCAGCCTGGCTATTCCAGCTGCCATTCCCCAT
>JAUJYS010000252.1:0-26410 GCA_033995665.1 Melogona broelemanni | reverse complement strand
TGCAGTATTCCTGTAGTGCACTAGGCGCTACGGTGAATTAAAAAAAAAAAAAAAAACTGGTTTCTTTTAAGAGGAACTTAGGAACGAATAGGTTCCTTTTACTAGAAAGGAACGTTCTGAACTGATTAGTTCCTTTTTTCTTGGCTATTCAGTTTACAAGGTTCCTTTTGACGAGTACAATTTTCCAAAGTATGTCGAGCAGCAAACATAAATTGATAAAAATATCGATCCGATCCACCAATCGGCATATGCCCTTTAGACCAGTTCCCGCAAATGTTCATTTGGCGACACCATGAACGTAAAATTGACATTTTTTTGTGAGCATTTAATCAAAGGAACGAAAAAGGAACGAAACAGTTCTAGGTTATTTAAAAAAATAAACTATGAGCAGAAAAGGAACCGATAAATTAAAGGTTCTCTTTAAAAAGGAACTAGGAACGGAGAAGCTCCGAGTTCTTTTTTAAAAAATGAGACTAGGGACAGAAAAGGAACGGAAAAGTTCTAGGTTCTTTTTAAAAAGGAACTAGGAACAGAAAACTAACAGAAAACTTTCAGGTTATTTTTCAGGTTATTTTTAAAGGAATAAGGAACTATCACTCCTTTTAATTTCTGTAATAACTGGAACGGGAACTGGGAACGGATACATCCACGCCATCTTGTGGTAGAGGAGGAGGAGGAACGCTATTTTCGAGTCTTAAGTACGTACAACCCGCATACGGTAATCGCATTACTGCAACCACGTGCATGTCTAATGGCTCGCCCGGCAACCAAAGTGAATGCGGTAATGCAGCTTAATTTTCTACATTTTCTTTTGGTTATGTGGGTCTTAGATTTTGTCATCAAAGCGCGGCCGCGGCGTGTGGCACCCTTTTCTAATCATGCTGTGTGTAGTTATTTCTTCTCCCGGCTTCTGTAAACTGATGTATTATGTATGAATACAGATTGGCGTATGGTTTCGAATTGAAGGTATCGGTCAAAGGAATTAGACCGATCGATACCATTGAGCGCTTTTTAAAAATCAATGTCTGGGTGAATGATCTGATGAACCGAATTTATCTCGTTCATATAATTCATATAAAAATGCTGTGTTAGCTGATAGATGGCCAATGGTTGGCTACAAAGGATATATTTTTTATGGCGCGCTACGGTTACCGTTATGGAAAAGATTAGCATTTCCTTACAATTTAATTTCACCTATAAACTATTGCAATATTTTAGTAAAAAGGAAATTAAAAAATTGCGTTTGGGCTTAGTTAGACCCGTTCGTCAATCCGATCATCAACAATTATTTAAAAAAATAACGGACGTCTCAATTTTCTTTTGTGGCATTCTTATTTTGAAAATTTTGATTCCTGACATTTTTCTATTCAGTTCTTGTGATAAAATCAAAATTTGTAGTAACCCAAGTAAAAGAGCTGCCCTAGAGAAACGATGATGCCTTGCCCCTTAAAAATTAAACGTTGGCAATCTCATATGCAGCTGTGCTTTCAGTGGTTGCCAACTGATTCATCCCCGATTCATCTCGCGTCATTTTCGCGATAGTTCAATAATCGGCCGCCCGGAGCAGCACCGATCAAAGCGCCTTGCGCCATCTGTCGCGTGTGCGACGTAACTTGTTGTGATAGCGGTCAAGAAACAACACTCGTTTTCATTTCGCAAACTTGCGAAATCATCGCCATTTCGATTTTGCGCTTCGAAACCGTGCGATCGTGCACGACGATTTTAACATTTTCCGACAACTTTTGGTCAACGTAGCGAGCGAATTGCGACGATTCGGTGACCTTAAAGCTGTTTAATCGTGAGTTTTTCTGCGCGGTGCGCGCAGCGGGACTTAGGCCTAACCCGGGCCTAACCACAACCACAACACGGAAACGACCATGGCTGCCTTCAGCGGCGGTGAGCAATGGTCGGTCAGCGTAAAAACGCTTCTGGAAATCCTGCACACGTCTTTCAACAAGAACGACCTTACCGAACTAGTCAAGACCATCTTGAGAAGGTACGCGTGTCGTTTGAGAAACAATAATAATAATAAAAAATCTTGATTTTGGGGCGTTACCGTCTGAAAAAAAAGGGTTTGTTTGGGTTTGGTCAACCTAAGGCAGGGCATTACTCATAACGTGACGAGATTCGGGACTAGACCAATGAAATAAAACAGATGGTGACCTCGGTTTAAGGTTTTAGATGGATCCCGTATCATCTGTATCCTTTGTTGAACTTTCAGTATTTTTGATTGTATGAATGGGGCTGTTGGAGTTAACGGTTAAGACGTGTCCTTGTTTATATTTGAGCTATAGGGTCCTACTCTGGATTCAATACTGTACATAATCGATAAAGTCTGGCCGTTGAACTGTCTGGTCAGGCAGTGGATGTGTACTTGCTTGACCTTTTGTACATTAAAAGCCGTTAGGACCCCTGATGACCCTGATGCTCAAAGCTCGACAATGTTTTCAATCGAGAACCGTCTCGCAGCGGAATCAGATTCAATCCACCATACATCAACTTAATTGAAGGTCTTCCCCTTTTCCTGCTGCCCTTCACTTTTTCGAGCGTAATGACCTTTTACCAAGGTAGAATCTGCTCGTAGGACATGGCCCAAGTAGACCAGTCACCTCCTTGGCCACTATGACTTCTTCAGTTAGAAATCTGACTTGACTTCTTCCAGGACTGATTTGCTAGTCCGTCTCTTAATCTTAAAGAGAGCATACCATTTTATCGTGTGGTCTACTTGTACGCTGAAGTTGTACGTTCATGTACTCGTGACTTTAACTGATTAGGTCCACCGTTTCATTTACTTTCGATTTGACGAATTCAAAGTTTGACCATAATCCTGTATAGGGTATTGCAAGTGTCAAATAAAAAATAAAAAACCTATACATTTACTGTAAACGCGCTTTCTTCAACCAGACTATTTAGCAATTTCATTTTCGTCCTCACAGCAAAGAGGGAATTTTGAACCATGACGAGGAACACGACAATTTCTACATGTGCTTCGCGGCCCTGTCTGCACAATACCTGAGCAACAGTGCCAACTACGGTATGTTGACACTGGAAGGTTCTCATCAGCCTGGCCATAAATTACCGGCGTCAGTTGCTTCGAAAGTCGAATAACGATTCAACTAACCTTTCGCATCTCTTACTGTAGTGGCCAAGAGCAGTTTAAGCAACATCATCAAATCCTGCAAGATTCTGATTGAGCTGTTCCTCAATCGGCTGCAGAACTACAACGAACAATGCTGCCTAACACAGGTAAGTTATATATTTAGAAATGTGGGAGTCATTTCGTTTCGCTGTCGTTTAGGTTTTTCTTCTCTGTGCGTTACATAGCGCAAAAGGTTTATTCTAGTCATGAGTTTAAGCTCTCTGTTTCAATTTGATTGATGCTCGCTAATCGTTTACAGATTACATGAATGGGATATCAAGCATATAATCTCCATCTGTGGGGAATTGAAAATGAAAGGAAAATTGTAACTTAGGGAGAAAAGCTAATTTTTTAGCGTTCAGAATAGTAAAATGAAAATTCCAGGGTGAAATTTCGTGAAACAACTCAGCCTTTGTTGATGGGGGAAAACCAACTATCGTGTCAATAAAATAATTATAAGGTAGTTCCTGAGCTTTGGAACAACATAAAAGAATAAATTGAAAATTAGCTAGTGTTGCCAAAAAATTGTCATTTACGTTTGCTGTTCCAACAACTTGGTTTTAACAGGAAGAACTTCTGCTGCTGATCAACGGGCTGTGCCGAGGTGGAGGCTTACTCGCCCGTATCGATGTCGCCTCGCTGACCAACCTTCTGGAGATGTCCAAACCACCACCGTCGGCCTCCAGCGACAGTGGCATTACTGGTGAGCGTTCTATCTCGAATCAAGAAATTTATGATTTATCAAGAGTTAAGCCTGAGAAGTCGGGGATAGTCAGTGAAATTAATTTTGCTAGAGATTCAAATCTCTATTTGTGAACCCTTTATGAGGCGCTTTTTTGTATTTTATTTTTGTTTTAAGATTAAAAAAAAAAAATCGCCCTACCCGCTTTTTTCTTATTTATACGTGCTACTGACATTTATCAACAAAATAAACCCTGTTTTTAAAATCATTTAACCATGTTTATGCCCACCCGGTGCCCAATTTCTCCTGTGACCTTTATTTTTGATGGCGATGATGCATTTTCGCGACAGTTGACAAACCGGTCGAAGAGGTTCGCGACGTAAAGCGCGCCCGCCTGGACCCCTGCAGCGCCATCCTCGATCAGCTGATGACGCCCCTGCACGAGGTGGACACCAAGTCGAATAAAGCCGACAAATTGGATGACGCGTCCGACCTGAATGTGGAGTCCACGTTGCCCAGCACCACGCTCGGCTTCAAAGTGAGTTTTGTTTAGTGGACGCCCGTTATTTAATTCGTTGTCTGCTTGGGCAGAAGCAGGCTTTATACTTCAAAATCGTCGATAACGTCGAAAATAGTCTTCAAAAACATATTTTTCTCGTTCAACTATTGTCAATAAGATAACATTTTGTGCTTACACACAATCTCGTTCATCGTTTTGCTCGTCTCAGTTCGGCGATTGATTTTATTTGTGCGTCTTGTGTCATCTATGTTTCTACGCATATATAAGTTTGGATACTGTAATCATCCAGAACTCGAATTCAAAAGTATTATTTTGGCAATCAATGATCGCTATCGCTGAAGTCAATATTCAACAGTAGATTATTATGCACCTGTGTTGATTATGCAATGTCTGACGGTGACAAATTTTATTCTAGTCAGTCGTCCATTCGATTCTAACTTCCTTTTTTTTCAATCATTATTCGTTCAATACTAATAATCTACATTACTCCTAACCAGTTGCCAAAGAGCGAAATTTCAGAAGCAATTTTTGTTGGTGTGGTTGAACAGGAAGGGTTTTGAAAGCATAAACAAAGTCCACGACACTGCAAATAGTAAAGGGTGTCCCACTGGTTGAAAAAGTTCCGGGATGTGTGACCAGATGGTCGAACAGTAATGACAGTCTCTCTTCATTTTATTGACCTAACACCTAGACCGCAGGCAGGCTCACCAAGACCTTGAAACGGCCATTTGTAATTCAAATCGCTGTAGACAAAGCCTCGCGTGCGTTGAGTATCCTTCGCAGAACGCCTAGCGTGGGCTACACCTAAGGTTTCGATACATGGTGAAGCGGTTTCATGCGCATACTTGCAAGGTCTAGGCTATACTGTCTGTGCGTTAGTCCAATAAACTAGCTCGCATGTGTGCGTTTGTCAAACTTGTGACCACCTGGCGTACACTCACTTCGTGCATTGTAACCCATAAATGAACGGTTTCCTGCATCGTAAACAATTTTTCAAGTAGCGTTGAAATGTCATTTGACCCGAACATAGTGTGCCAGTATTTGATTTGAACTACTGAACGTAATTATTAACGAAAAAAAAGATTGAACACATTTTTAAAATCCATGTACAGTTTTACGCCACTGTCCTAGACTTCTACTAGTCTGAAATCTCTAGCAACTCTTGACAAGCTTTATACGTACTCGTTTTCAAGAATGACAACACTAAATGCGAAAAAAATCACTTGATTAAAAATGTCATTAGCAAAACACTAAATATTTTCCTAGTGCATTTTACAGTAATTATGTTTGCTTCAATCTTAAAGGCAACGAAATTATTTTATACGTGACAATATTATGTTTGCGCAGAAGTACAGCAATATTTTGCAAGAAATATTTAAAAACGCTAGTTGACTTTCACTTTTGAGAATCTAGACAAATGTCTGATAAACCTCATCTTTAAAACGATGTGTATGGATATTTTGACGTATCCAAGCAGAGTTACAATGTTCATCTTCGATAATATTTTATTGAAAACCTCATCTTACTGCATCGCATTGTCAGAGAGTCATTTTCGCTAGAGGAACATTTTAGGATGCTTGGCATAAACAGGAGTACATGTATACGTGCATGGATTGTTTATTCGGACCACAGGTATGCTGTAGTTGTCATTGTGCTGAGCTGCTCCCAGCCTACATTTGACTAATTAAACGACCAAAAAATATACTCTCGTGATTTACTTTAGATTTAGATTAATGTGATCGCCGTCGTCTTACATGTAAAATAGTCGAATGTGTGAGACAGTAGAAGTCAGATTGTGAAAAAAAAAATGTCTGACACAGTACGAGTGGTAACGTGTCAAGACAACTAGCTATTTGGGGAGAGAAGAAAAAAAAACTACATTTTTCTGTGTTGGAAGGACTACGAATTGTTAATCAGTCGTATCAACGTCGAAAATCTCGCCGATCAACCTACGTGTCTTCGTCAGCGGTGGCTGCGCAGGCCCACTACCGAGAAACGAAAGTAAAAACAGATGACCCTCGACATCGCATCTGTTATCGTATCAACTATTCGGCTGGAAAAATCACAATTTCAGCGCCGTTTAAAAACAAATCTGGACGATGATTTAAATATCTAGTCAGGATGAAAAAAAAAATGAAACCGAACTAATCTCGTGCATCGGCTCTTCGGGATGAGCGCGATCTTTGGCTGCGACCTCTCTGAAATCTACTACAGCTTGTGTATGCAATACGTCTATCTATCGCCAGTAGCACCAAATGGAAAGTTGCCTGTATCATTGACACCAATCGCGGCACCCTAAGCCCAACCCAAGAAACCGAGGACAGGCTGAACAGCGCAGGGATTCTCAAACCATGACAGGGACATTAGACGCGATGAAACGCACATTAAAAAATGGAATTTAAAAGGGTTGCCGCTTCAGCTTCAATGCTGTAATTTTACCCAGAAAATCGATAGGCTTTAGTATCCAACGAATACTAAGCGCTATACACGTACTTAAGAGTGCAAATTAAATGCAATACTACCAACCAAAAAGCATAATCTGATCATACTAGTAACTCTCACGCAACATAGCTAGGCACAAAATCATCGTTAAACCACAATGTCAAGCGATTGTACTTCCCTGCCAACTGGCCGAACACTTGGCTGGCTGAAGACTGCTGAATTGAATCTGGCAATGCCTTATGATTTTTTTTTCTTCGGTATCTTTTCTACATTACTGCAGTCTGCCTTTCCATAACAGGCCAAACACTATTTTCGGAATCACTAAGGCTTTGCTAGTCAAATTTTCTCAATCCGTGAATAGGGAATGCTATTGTGTTGCGATGATTTGGTTTTAGTGTGACCTGTGTCTACTGTACGTTGCGCAACTAATGCTAACCTTTTCCAGGCTCTGAAATGGTAAACACACAATTTAGTCACGGGGCAAAAATTTTCTTCAACCTATGCATCAGCTTTAAACTTTAACAGGGGTCTAGGGTTCCTCGATTATTTGTTGGCCTAGCTTTTTTCGACGACGCGTCAACGATCGTAATTATCTGCAGCTGTAATTTCTACTGGGCTAGCAGATTCGGCTTGGCTCTATTGGTGGCCCGTGGCCAGAAATCTAAGCGAGGCAATAAAACCCTCTTTAATATACGAATGATACGTCACATGGAGGCTTGCCAAATCTTAAAACACTTCACGAATCATTGGTGAGAGAGCATGGGTCTTAACACGTAGGCTAGAACCCTAACCTCTAATTCAGAACCTGGCATACTAGTGATAATTTTCGCCTTTGTGGAAACCAAACAGACAACGACCTAGCACATGATTGATTCCCGGATCTACTACATAGGGCATCGTTCGGAAGTTATTGGTGGTGAAATTAATTGGACGACATCGCTCCAAAATAAGTGGCACGGAACGACGAAAGGCGCTAAAGCCAACTGGGGACATCTTGAATAGACCAAAAAACAGATTCCTAAATTCGATATTTGGGTTTAAATGGCTGGGTCATTTGCGGTGACGGATGCACATAGGTATAACACGCAGATAAAATTATCTCGGGTGTGCATTTGGCTAAACAGTCATGTTTTACTCGAGTACCAAGAAAAAATAACCCGCGACGTTCTGCGGATGGCAAAATCTCGAAACCCAGACCCACATCCGAAAATTTTGACGGTGGTTTTGGGCAGACGAATGCCGGTCGAAATCGGCGCAATTTTCGTAGGGAGGTTGCACGATCGCCTGACAAAACCGAGCAGTGTTTCTTCTAGTAGGTAAAAAGACAATTTCTTACCCTTCTGCTGTCTCTTTCGGGTCGTAAATCCACACAGAAATGATAAATTTTCACGCTAAACAACAGCACGCACCAACCGCCATGTTAATCCGCGAAAAGATGAAGTTTTCAAAGAGGTGTTGATGCGGCGATAGATCCCGTACATCGAAAGCTCTTTGTGGGCGGCCAAGTTTCATTACTCGCTCGCTAGCGACTGGTTTTCCGAAGGCTAAAAGCTTCCATTCAGTGTCTATCTACTTATATCCTTGTTCTATATCGCCCTATGGCGCATGCGCGTTACTGCGCTAGCGGAATGGCTGTGACGTCACGATGGCCTTCTTTGCAATGGCTGTGCGTGGGTGGAATTGCAAACGAAGGCAACGATTCAGTTTTTGTCTTTAAACGGACAAGTATTCAGATTTTGAGCTTAGGAAATCTATTAATTTTGTCTCATGTAAGAAATTCACTTGCGAATGGGTTATCTCTTGGCTGCAATGAGCTTCTGAAGTAACAGCGAAAGTGATAAATTTATCACTTTGTTGGCGGTATTGCTTTGATCTTTGCCGCCACACCCCCACATAACGATCAGCACCACGAACCTATCTGCCATCTAGCGTTGGTTTCATCACACATAAAAATATTTATCAAAAAGGCGGGTAACTATGACTATATCGCCGTTAGGTTTAGAAAGATGTGGAACAATTTGACGAATAAAAATATTTTATATTGTATTAAACCAATGATGATAGTGGTGAATTTTTTGTGGTTCAATCTTTTTCGGTAGTTTCATTCAGTGGCAATATTCAGAAATGCTTATTGTTCTCCATTGTTTATCTACATTTAATAAGGACAATTTACTCTCCCATATGTTTTATTTAGAAATATTTCACCATTATGAGCAAATTCTATTATTATCCATTCTTAGTTTAATGCTATATTTAAACAAATTTAAAAATAACTTCAATACATCTGTAATCAACAGCATTTTAAACGAACAATATTTCAACGTCTCCCCCTGGTTAAACTAGCGATGTAGCTTCCTATTTTCATTTCCTCACACCCTAATACCTACTATAAACGGAAGATTAGCCACATGTTTCTTCATTTGCAATTACTACAACAAATCGAGTCACCAATCTAGCACTTCAGTTTTAATTCACTTAAAAGAAAATCAAACAAAATTATTGCAAATCACGTAATCATATTTCAGTGCTCTGCGTATAGCTGAATATAAGCTAGAGGTGGCAGAGTGGAAGTTTGTTTTTGTGAGGCATGAACATATATGAAAGATCAGAGCGGCATTCACCTCTGCAGTGTTTTTACGGAGCAAAAAATTTGTGCTTTCTTACTAGGGTGGCACTGATCAGACATAACGGCGCAATTTTCGAGGGTTCATTGACACAATCTAGAATGGAACATATACCAAAACACGAAATTTTTTAACGTCGAAAATCTCGAATGTTTTGCAAATTCCAGCACAGCAATTCTTTGATGAACCGATTTGAATTAGAACTGAGTGACATAAAGAAAATCTAAACAAAAATGGTTATATATAATCTATACTTAAATCTAGTCAATCGTATTTTTAATATTATTTTTTAATTTGAACGCAGAGAGCTTAACACGACAGGCATGTAATTTCGTTTGCAAATTTGCCATCATCATATATCCAAATATGTTAAAAATCGTGTTAAGACAATTTTTAGCATTCGTTAAAAATATAATTGAGTCCTCTGGGTCGAAATGGCGAACCATTGTATATTACGTACAGAGGCAAATAAATCCACCCTTCAAACAACACTGGTCGCGTAGTTGTTAGGTCTCACGTTGTATTAGGGCAAAACCGACAGCCACGAAACCAGTTACGTCAACTAGAGTACAGGCCGGGAACTTGAAAAGCCATACCAAATTAGAACAACATGGGAGATGAACATCGGTGAAGAAAAGGACCCCCCAAAGGCAGGAGTTTGACGTTCAGAAAACTGCATACGGGCACAAATCCCCAACACGCAACGAAATCAAACCCTCGAAGCTGCCATTTCAAGTTGCCCATTCGGCTCTAATCTGTTGGTACATAAACAAGCCCCTTCAACCGAACATTAAAAATGGCTGCAATTTTAGACATCGTTAATCTGACTATCTGAGAAGCAATCGAGTTTTGGCGGGCTTTTGTAATCGACATTGGACATATGTAGGTTACAAGTGGTACAATATCCGATGAAATTGACGACATTCGTGAGCGTTTCTAGACAATATAAACCTGGAGAAACATATTATCTGGACGAGCGAGACTCAAGTCTGGTTAGAAAAAACAACAGATTTGCGATTGAAATGGCAAAAAAGTGACGAATAACTGTACGTCTGTGGTCACTAATAAACCGATCGACATTTTTTTCGAAGAACTTTGGCAAGGGGTGGCGTTGTGAAATAAATATTTCAAGCTGGAAGTATCAAACAGCTGTATTCCTGCTGAGAATGTTAATTTTGTTCAACACACCCGCATACCAAAGATATTCGAAATTAAACTTCGACCCCCACCCATTCACCAACATTGTTTCGTTAATCACTCACAGAGGCGTCAAATAACCGAATGGCAGACAGAGCCAATAATTTATATTTTATAATGGCTATCCAAGATTGTGCTTGGATGCATTGGTATTCTTGGAAATTTCCAAATATAAATTTTGACAATCGAAATTCCGAGTTTCACGGTACATACTCATCAATCACATGAAAAATATCCTTAATGAAAGATAAAATCATGTCTCTAAAAAAAGGCATTTTTTTTTTGGTCTCACACAACTACAGATAATTTCTAGCGAAAGCAAGGTTTCATCGTCATCACCAGTTAAAAATCGCAGCTGATGACTGAATAGTGTGAAAAGCAACGTCAGATTGACCGGGCTTGATTCCGACAAATGCATAGACTACTCTCAAGTGAAACCGAACCACTTAACCAAATGTTTGAATACAGTTATTGGCCGCAGCGCCATCTAGATACGGACGAAGTGAATATTTCAGAAGGTTTAAGCAAGCCTGATGTGAAAAACTAAAAATATCCACCATTAAAAGTCTTACAAGTCTGGGCAATACGACCGATCAATTCGGGCTCGGAGTCATGGAAATGCCACTTTGTTTGGGTACATGCGAAAAAAGATTTTCTTATCCAAAAAACGTTGGAGATTTTTCAACGTATGCACCGTTAGACCAAAGCATATGACATTTCCCATGAACCTAAACTTCAAATGATCGACCAAGATAAGATGGCCGATTAAACTGAGCCCGGGAAAAAAACGTCTGAATTAAAAAAAGACAGTGGTGCGCGCATAGACAGACAACCCCCAGTGTTTTTGTACCCACACAGAAATCAGACAGCTAATGTACAATTAGAAAATCCATCTGGCCACTCTACAGGTACTATATCACTCACAAAAAGGTTATCCCGAAAAATAGACACGAATGGGGGCGATTGGGATCGGAATGGGGGAAGGGAGGGATGTGCAACGTTCACGACTAATCAACCAGCAGTGTGCGGGGGAAAAAAATCAAAATTCCCTAACCATGACATTGTACAGACACCGACACACCCTATTGCCACGTTACCCTACACGACGCCGAACCCGGGGTAAAAAGAAAAGAAAATGTGGACGCAAATTCAAGAACAGACCAGGATTATTTTGGCTCACACGAAAATTTACTTGACCGATATATTTCAGGTTGTTCCATAATCCAACGCACACTCTCAACACGACAGTTTTGCAGTTTTTAAGAGATTGTCACCACAATTTTGTAACTGGGAGGTGAAAACACGACAGAATCGAATAGATGGCTCAAAACCATGACAAGTGGACCACGATTATTGATGACGCCCATTAACGACCTAATTCTCCTGAAGTCATAATACAGGTGCAGGGTAATTCGGCAGACAAAAATGGTCAAAAGCGGATTAATTGTCGGTAATTACCTGGCATGGATCATAGAAGTTTTCATAGTCATCAGTTCGAAGCAGTAATTTTAAAATTAGATAATTCGACTACGACATTGTTCTTCACAATTTAGAAATAATACTTCCCAATTTAAAAATAGTACTACCTAATTTTTTAAGGTTCAACTAAAAATTTGTAGTATGGTAGCAAGGTCTGGTTGTAACTGCCTATCGCAAACTTTAAATTATCTTTTGATACTTGGTTCAAAAAATATACTTTCGTACCTGAAGGGATTCGAGCACCGGATCTCTGAATTTACGTACCGTTTGTTAACCCAACTGAATTAGGATCAGTATGCCGTACACACAACCAACTCTATAAACACATACATCTTTCATAGAGCAGCAAAAACTGAGCATGTTTAAAATTAGCAACTGTGATCGAAATCCAGCTTTCACAAATCATTAACAAATACCAGGCCTTCACCGTCCAGCTCATTTATAATCATACTTTAATTTTTGTTCAAAAATTCAGGCTAGATCCCGTTGCCAAAATAAACAAATTCAGATAGGCTTGCGAGACAAACGTTCACATGATACCCATATCTTCCTAACATTTCTCTTAATTAATAAGCGCGGTTATAACTGATACCATGGAGTTTTACTCACAGACGAGCGGATTTGAATTTTGTCTTCACCAGCTATGACACACAAGACAAAACTGTCAATCGAAAAAGCTGCTTAAAACTTCACTTAAATCCTGTTTTACGTAATGGAAGCAAAGATTTAATGTCTTCCCTTGGTTTAATTATCTTTCCCCTAACGAGTATGGGGATTATCGGCTTTGGAAAACTAGGAAACAAAATACGCTATTGTAGAGTTTATTGGCAGCTGATAACAAGAAGTCCATTTAGGTTGAAATTACGAACCCTGATCATATTTTCTAATTACGCTAACTGAAACGGATTCCACCGCTACAAGAACAGATTTATTGGACAACTTAAGCTGACGAACGTGGAGAAATTCGAAAAATGGTTGGCACTTTATTAATACCAGGCATCTTATTTTTTTAATGGATTTTAAATGAATCAAGTCTTGCTCTTGTTATTTAATCATACTAATAATCCTTTAATTCAAGGAACGAACCAATGTTAGTTTACGTAAGGGTAGGGAGTCTTAGCATTTTCACAAAATGAAACTTTTTATTTTTGATTTAAGTGTCTACATTGATTGGATTTTTTTTTTAATCTTGAAATTATTTAAATTCCCCCAAGCAGTCAGGTTTCGATTCAAAGCTGCTAAACCACGGTTTCTGGACTACATTTTCCTAAACTGAGCGCGATTCAACAGCAGCTGAATTTTTTCCGAAAGCGCTCAAACCCATTTCGCCCTCAGCGTGAAAACAGAAGCCAGATAATTCACGACAAACTTCCAGTGACCTATGATAACGACAACTTTATTTTGTAAATGCGGTGACCAATCGCGGAACCACGTGGATAAATCTCAGGCACTTGTCATGTCCGACCAGCACATTTTTCTGGTGCGCCACGCAGCGACAGAATTTCAGATTAAAATTTGAACGAGCCGGCCCCTAATCAACGTCTTAACATTTTATCGCCCAAGAACCGTAAGTTTTTCTTTTTTACAAATTGTCATTGTGTTTGACGGCGACAAGAAATATAAAGTCGCTTTTGAATGTAAACCGGTCAATTAATTTTTGCCGACATGGTCCACGGTCACGGCATCAAATGACTACCGAGCACTAAGCAAAAAAAACCACACATTCAAACAAAAAAATCATTAACAAAATGTCAAACTTGGATAGATTTGTGAGGCGACGTGGGATTGTTCTATATAAACAAGAAAATCGTGCTGTGTTTCTAGAGCACAGGGACGACGAGGGAGGGGGAATAATAATCGATATAGAATAATATAGCAAAAAAGAAAAAGATATATTACAATCGTATTTTCTTGTTATAAAGTTGTCATTTTCTGTATTTTAAAAACTAGAGCGCCTCACTCCCCCACATACTCGACTACCATATATCGTACACAAAAAACCAGTCGTCGTACTACTTACACTTTAAACTAATTTTTAATTACGAAGGCAAAATATGAAGAGCGAAATTTGATTTTCGAGAAAGTATATAGGACCCCCTCCAGAAGATGCGGCGCCCCCACCCACGGAAACGACGCGACCATACATCATCAAAATAGAAAACAATTTTTACCAATGTCAAAAAAAAAAAAAAAAAAAAAAAAAGCTTGAAAACGTGTGCACATGGTATTTGTATGCGTGTGTCTGTGTGTAAGTGGCATCTTGTCAAAGTTTTACAATTCTTTGGAGGGGTGGTGGTGGTGAGGAAAGGGGGGGGACGTCATTGACGCTGATGGTAAGTTGGAGAGACAAACACTCGAGTCTTGAATTAATCGAATAAATCGTACAAGCCCAGTTAGTAAGATATTAGATAGGCTCAAGTCGCGGCAACACGTACAACGCGGGGGTGAAAACAAAAGGAGGAGCCGAGAGAACAGACGTCGCCACTCCTCTCTCTCAAAACTGTCTCGATTCCTCGCAGTAAATCCACCAAGACGGGAGTCTCTTCGACGACAGCAGAGACGGCGAACGACCTCGTAAATGTCCGATATATGCCGAGGCGCTCGAATCCAGCGTCCGCGTCACACAGTCGTACCGTGTTCCCCGTGTGTGTGTGTCCAGTTGCGGAACCGACAAGTTGGGTGATGGGAGGCTGGCTGGCTGCCTAGACAGCTTCTCTACCCCCACAAGTGGTACGATAATTATACGCAATTAATCTACTATACGACACGCGTATCCCCATCTCTCGCGGGAGGTACAGGGAGAACATCCTCGCTCATCCCTCCTTCCCCCTTTCATGCGTGTGGCATATCTTGGTTGTCCAGTGTGATTGTGGCAAAAAAAACAAAAAAAGGGGAACTCACGGGTGAGTAGGGACAAAAAAAAAACAACGTAATTAACTTTGATGGTTAGATTGTTCCGCCCAACAGCAACAACTTCTACGTGATATTAAATGAAATACAAAGAAGAAAAAAAACCTTGTCGATAAAATAAAATAAAAGTTGTAACAGCGTTGTCGCCAGCTTGGTGGTGTTGGTGGTGGTGATGTCGCGCACACATATATATATTTGATTGTCCCCTCCACACTCTCACACACTGGACGCGTCGGGTAAACAGTCGCACGGAGTTCCAAAAAATTTCACTCACAATTTTTTTTTCCCTTCTCTGTTGTTTTTTTAGTCACCATATTTCGAAGCAAAATAACTTTGATGGGCCCTGGGCACTAGGAACCAGAGGCTTCATATCTTCTGGATCTTCTCGCCGACCACCACCGGATTGTTCTTTCGGATCTCCTGGGCACCTAATTCCTTATAGTCGAAATGACATTCGTGCTTGTCCGAATATCTATGCATACTGCAGTATAATCCGCCACACCGACACTCAAATCCTACGAGGGAAGGGGGAGAGAAACAAGAGTCGTGATCAGAAATGGTGACGACAACGTTATACAAAATCGAGAAGTGAAGACGTGAGCAATCTAAATAATTCATTTTATACCAGATGCAAATCCCAAATAATCTTAGACCATTCTCTTTATTTTTTATCGTTCGACAATACGGCTTAAATAGCCGTATTGTGGTCTAATGGCTAGCGTGGCCTCTAACCACATCACTGGTTCAATTCCCAACCCACACATCATATTTTTTTTTCTATGGCAACGGGTATAGCCCTGGCTGCCTTCACCCCCGAGCTACCGGACAGGTAATCCAGGACAGTAAGCCAACCCTTAGCCTCAGCCAAGGCATCGGGCTATGAGGAGTGTTGTCACCAGTACCCCAGGATCGAAAAAAACGAGAGCCAGGGTCGGGAATCGAACCCGGGACCGCCCGCTTCGCAGCATGTTTCCATACACACGGAGCGTAACGTAAAGACCCACGGGACGTAAAATCAAAACCATACCAAGTTATTAAGTTAAAAGATCCCCAATCACGTTATTAAGCCATGGCTAGGTCAAAATTACAAGAATTTAAGACACTAAGTAGAGCCGATCATGACACAAGAGACGATTTATGGGTTAGAACTCTTACCAGTTAGCCCGACCTTCTTGCGGCAGGTCTGGCACCGGTTCTTCTTTTTCTTCTGATCCTTTTGTGCCCAGTCTTTACTATCCTGGCTGTTATCCATGTCCATGGATTCGGCGAACGCCTGCGCACCTTCGACATCGATTTCGTCCAGCTTTTTCTTTTTTTTTTTAAATAAATAATACAAATTGGAACATGTCACATGCATACATAGATACCATATATACATATATATATCTTAGGAAATCCCGAATATATATTTAAATAAAAACAGTTTACAGTGAATCGCAAAATTTAAATACAGTAGGGCACCTAATTAAATAATGCTAAATTTCTACCCCAAATTTTTAAATAAAATTTAAGGTAGTTTGTGAGCGATTCAAACCATGCAAAATTATATTCCGGGGAAAAACTTGTCAAGTCTTAATTGTGACAAACATTAAAAAAGTATTCAAATAACGACACTGCACGTGCTCTGCGTAATGCACAACAGTAAAATGAGTTGAAATTAGTTCGCCGCCGACGCTAGCATTTTTTTCAGCTAGGTAGTCAAACGCGACATAGGAAGCCAATTTTCAAAACGCTACGTCACGGAAGCGCCAGCGTTCTCATTCGTTAGTCACTGGAAACCTGGCTGCCGCTTTTATGTACTACACCAACGATGAGTCACGACTATGACGTCAGGCCGATAAGGGTGGCATAATAAAGAAAAAAAAGTGAATCCAGGCAATGCCACAATTACGTTGGCTTGAAAGTAAATTTGGTTCGCCAGGATGCGTTCTAGTGATCCAGATCTGTCGCCAGGAGCAGCATCTAACGCCATTCCATAATCACCTCGCAGTGCTACCCATCATATTAACTATCGCGAACATTTCCTAGTTTATTGAAATTTATATTTTCCGTAAACAGTAGTGAATATCACCGTAGATTTTTTTAAACTAAGATTGTAAGTTCGAGAATCGTCGTAACCCAGTACGTAGTACAACCGACTGTGGTGAGACGGTCCCTCGCTTATTCGATCCCAGGGAACTGGCAAAAAAAAGTAACCCTCGCACAAGCACCAAAGTGAATATCACTACAGGAGATTCTGTACCCTTCGTGGTGCTTCGGCAATGTCTGAGATGCACATTTGTACAAGTACCCTGGGGTCGAATCCCTGACGCCAAAAAATAACCCTTCAGCATCATTGGAGGCTCAAAATCCCACCGGGAATTGAACCAGGTTCCGTTCAGACAGCTTCACTCGCTCATTGATCTTTAAAAAAATAATATCCGTCAAGTAGTCAAATAGTCCCCCGACCATTGTCAACGCCGATTCGAGCATCACATCGCCCGTAGAAAAAAAAAAAACTCACATCAGACTCCGCCGGGCAATCGGGGCTAGTGGAAGAAGATTGGCTGCTCACGGCGACGACGGGAACGGTGGGTGAAGCTGTCGTCATGGAGAGTTCGGGTGGGGACGACTCGCTGGATGACGACGAGGAGGATGACCCTGCAGACGACGGACCAACAACTGCACACGGTTATTTACAGGACCAACACAAATACGACACACTGTTTACCAGTCAGGTGTCACGGCACACATCGTCGTATGCCGAGTAAATAAATCATGAAACGAACGACAAATCGTGGGGAGAAAATTCCCGAAAAACCAGTTAACGGAAGTAACAAAGCTGGGATTTTAGAAAGTGAAAGTTAGAAAGTGAACAAAAGTCAAATTTTATTCATGAAATTATAAAAAGCTTATCAACCTGTTATAATGATCACAGAAAATTTAATTTCTTTCAATCTCAAATTCTTACCATTTTGGTTTATTAAAATGAATATATATATATACTAAGCAGCCTAGTTTTTTTCTTCAAACTATTCATTCAATCCCAGTAGTTATTTAAAAGAAAATATCAGCGTTCTATCGAATCACTTTTTCTACGATCGTTACAGCCTTCAAGTGACCCCTCATTTCATCCCTTAAAAATAAGACTAAAATGAGTATTGAATGAGTCACGCGAGTATTGATTGACCATAAAAGTTTCCAAAAAAATTAACTGATATGAATAATAATTTTTGTTTTCTTGATTAATGCGACCATTTATTGTTAATTTTTAATTCCATATCTTCTAAAAAACTAAAATGCTGGCCACATTACTATTCACTGAAATTCAAAAGACTACAAAGACGTCACGCGAGTGGAAAGTGAAAAATCGCTCTCACCAGCCCGCCCACACAACTAGTTACCTGATGGACTGCCCCTGCCGGCCACAGGGGGCGTCGATTGTTTTCGCTTGACGGCATCTTTGAAACACTTTGAGCAGAGACCGTCGGTGGCGGGATTCCCGTAGAAACCGCAGCCCGATCGGCACAGGGTGGCTTGTGACATCTGATTGGCATCGCCCTCCATCCTTAGGCCTG
The DNA here is from genome assembly GCA_033995665.1 of Melogona broelemanni. Taxonomy (NCBI): domain Eukaryota; kingdom Metazoa; phylum Arthropoda; class Diplopoda; order Chordeumatida; family Chordeumatidae; genus Melogona; species Melogona broelemanni. Next base: position 7,860 of record JAUJYS010000252.1, on the reverse strand, counting down.
GGTGACTGACGCAGCGGACACACGCACGAGAACTCGGTAGCGAGAAAGAGAGTGAAGTCGGGGATCGGCCAACCAATCACGCTGGCACGGGGGAACGTTCGCGTTCAAACGCCGCTGCTAGACACTACAAAAACGAAATGGCAAAAAATATCCAACAATCAGATCAACGTAATCAGTCGACTAGAATTGACGATACCACAACCGAAAAAAAAAAACAAAAAAAAAAAACGACAGCAGGGCATTTAGTGTCGCAAATACGATTTTTTGGCGCCGCCAGCAACAGGTTTCAACATTCTAATCGCAAAAAGAGGTACGTGATCAACTTCACTGTTAGGAAAGCGTTCATATTTTTTGTAAATTCCGGAACCACAAATTATTGCTAGTTTCTCGTTGAAATAAAAAGTAAACAACCGCTTGTGATTAAAGCCGCTTCTAGACACGTTCTGCACAGGTAAACCAGTCATTACTCATAGTTCACGCCTATAAATTTTTTTAATCGATTTAATATACGATAACAGTTTTATACATCGTTCGGGCCAGCGTCAAACTTATCTGCACTAGCATGACCAACGTTTGCGTTTCACTAGAACATATCCGTTTACGTAGTTGATTTTGCAATCATGTGGACCAGTAACAGAAAAATGAACCTTTTTCACACAAACATAAATGCAATTTTGCGCCAGAATTCAGAGGTTGTTGTAAACCCAAATCTGGTAGCAAGTGTAGTAACCATACCCGTAATACAAAGATAATACGAATTGCAGCACCATTGACCCTGTGGAGATTATGTGAACTACACGTAATATCAGATTGTGGCTTTCAACAACCTCTGAATCCTGTTCATCCTTTCCTTGGAAATACTTTTGATTTCATTTTATTTCACCGTACTGAGATAAATATCACCACAGGAGAGTATGCAACCCTAATGTTGGTAGGACAATATACGAGGGGAACATTTTCTCCAGAATCCCATTTGGATACACACAACTACAGATGAATTTAAATTAACAGTTGATATGGGTTCAAAAACATGTAGAAAAAAGCACCACTAACAATAAGGCAAAATTGGTTTTGCTGCTGCCAGCTGCATCCTTGAACATACTATATCCATCGAGATGCATCCTTAACGTTTGAGGCCCCCCCCCCCTTTTTCATTCTAAACAGCCCTATGTGTCGTTTTAACGTTTAAAAAATACAGATTTCGCATTCTCGTTTCTGTCATACGGATCGGATGTCGTAAACCACCAAAGGTAAAGTGGCAGTGACTTTCGACGAACATTCGCCCTTTCTATCCTCTCGTTGGTCGACTACAGACAAGCAACCGAGACTCGTAAAAACGGCAAAAGCGAGAGAAGTACACGTACGTACAGTGGCGTCTCTACGAGCATCGCGGTTTGTACGCACACACACAAAGCGGACATTGAGAAGGTGGCCCCGCACCGGGTCTCGGAAACCCGGAAAGAAAGAGTGAGTCAGGGAGAGAGATATATCTTGCCACAGCGTTCGGGTTGTTGCGAGAGAGCGCTATTCTCAGTGCAGTGTCGCAGCGCGCCAGTTGCGCGATCGGCTATATAGTTGGCGAACGGAGATTTCGCTCACCCTCCTCTCATTCGGAGTGCATCACAGTACAGTCGTCAACACACAACAAGCACGCAGGCGCACGTGATTGCAGGCCAATCGGGAGCAAGCTTGCAAGCTTCAGCCGCAAACGCCAAACGGGAAAGATAAGAAGCTGATCAGCAGGCAGGCAACGCCACAGCGTCAAAGTTCACGTTGAAATCAGGGCCACAAATGTATTAGGTTTAATGAACATCGGTTTTCCGAGGGCTGATCGGCCTGCGATAGCCAGGGGGACCAGCCAAACTAGAAATCGATTGAATGACAAATCCCAGATTTTTTATTATTTAAAGACACAACTGACCACAAGCATGGGTCGATTCGGAAACCGATGTTAAGGCCATGCTTGTAGTCGGTTTTGTCGATATAATTGGACAAATATTTGTTGATATTTTTCGATTGTTGATGGACATACCTGAAATCGTTTGTCTAAATTTACATATGTTAAAACAACAAATCCTACCCATTTCATTTGATAAACTCATAAAAAATGTAATTGCTCATTCATTTTGCTGGAGACAATGAAAGAAAATATGAAAAACTATGCTTGATTTTTTTTTTTAAATTACAAGTCCATGTCTTAGGATTGGAATACATGCCTAAACCGGAAACCGGTGATTTTTGATCCCGATTACAAGGAGCGTTATTGATAACAGTCTGCTCTCTTGTGAACGGAGAATTGTAATTCTCCTAATTTTATGAACTTTGATTTTATTTTTAAACTCTGAGTTGCCCATCCCTTGCTTTTCGCTGCAGTCAAAAATAAGTGGTCAACACATTTGCATTTCCAAGTCTGGCGTCTTCATAGCTCGTGATAAAACTGGACCGGAAATCACATTTCCGTAATTTTGAGAACTGAAATTTTAGTATATTGACATTTAAAGGTGAAAGATACACCATACGTGCCATCACCCCAAATAGGGGAGAAAAAAACAATAACGCCGCACTCAAAGATATAAACAACAAACTGCCACATCGGCAAAGTCAACAGGACCACAACAGAATGCACAATGATCACTGGCCTACTACACCTTCATAATACAGTCAATATTTTGTTAAGATATTTGGTGAGTTATTTGCGTCACTTCCGTAGAGGCCACCTACATAACTTCGCCGAATGTAGTCCACACATGGCAAAAAAAAAAGCAAAAACCCATCCCTCCATCCCCTCTACCCACATTCGAAATAATTGATAACCGATAAAACAATGCTCAAATTTTTAGGTCAGATAAACAATCTAAAAACAAACAAGGTCCCCCTCTCTTGCAATGCGTGTGGCGGATAACTAACTCGCTGTTTGCAGCAAGCAGCAACGTAAAGCTTCGGCCAGACCAGTTGTGGAGAGTAGCGACAGTACACAGAACTCTTCGCTCGCAAGCATTAATTTAGAAAGGTGTCACGGAATCTCCATCAGCCAAGCAAGAGAGCGCGGCGTGGTCTTTTTTCCCTATCCTTGGCACCAAAATTCGACGGGCATGCCCCACGCAAAGAAAATTCTGACGAAAACAAGTCGATTGTTTTGTCCAACGATCCTTGGATAAAGAGAGAGAAAGAGCGAGTGAAGAAAAAAAAAAACAAGTTGCCAAATCATATGTTGACAAAATGAGCCGCGATTCGGGCTTCCATATACCACGAGACGATGACGCTCGCGATTCTAAAACTCCCGCGGGGGGAGGCGAAAGTATGATTGCGACGGGTTATTTCTAGTCCGTGCCGAGAGCCAATTGCGAAAACTGTTTCATGAACCGTGCGCCTGGCGACATCATTCAGGGTCTATGGCATTTCGCACCGTGTCGCCAATAACCCCAAGTGACAAGCCTCATTTTCAATTACTCATCCGATGAGATTGATTGTACGTCGATCGAATGATTTTACAAAGTACATTTATTTTAATTATCAAAAGACGTGCTTTCTTCTGACACAAATCTAGAAACGATCATGTGCTTCCTCGCACACAAAGCGGTTTTAACCAGAAAATAATTAGCCCACAGAGAGGTTCGAACCAGTAAAGGACAGATAGATCAGACTTCAGCGATATTTTTACAGGGTTTTTTTTCTATCCAAAAGCCAACGATCGGATTTCACGGCGAAATTTGACAGCACTATGTAGCTTTCACATTTGACGCCAGTATTAATGAATGCGACATGCTAGAAATCGGAAAAGTCATTTTTTTTCGCAATAACAGGCTTCGTTTCACATTTGATGGAACGGGGTACGCCTGACCCAAATTAAATAAATGCACCGAGCGCGGATCCCGGGGTTCGAATCACGAGCTAGATGGCCTTCGACGAACTCAACTCGACGGCAGATGGTGACGTCACGCCACGTCCATTTCACACTTGATTTCCATCTCTGACGTCATTCCGGGTTCAACTCGTCATTCAGACGCGCTTCTACAACCGTACGACGTTTATGACGTCGTCGAGGACGTATTTGAGTTTAAACGAATTGGGAACAAGTTCCGGAACAGTCTGACTAACTCGTTTTCTGAAAATCAACTATTTATTGGGAAAATTCCCCTTAGTACCGAATATCATTACAGTAGATTGTTACTGAATCAATTTTTACTTGCAATACATTTCACCGAGTGTGATATTGATCTAGCATTTTTTCATCTTTCTTATTTTAAGTATTTCATTTTTATATTTTGGTTAACGGTTCGTTGTTTCGTAATTTTGAAGTGTCATTTAAACATTAATTCATTATTGTTATTTACACGACAGTTCGTCCGACTTTCTCTCAAACTTGAATTAATTATTATTAAAGACTGTTCCGGTACATGCTCCCCATTCGTTCCGACGCACTTCGGCAGCGATAAATCGTTTGAACGGAGACCACAGTTTAATTCGAAAATATCAACCAGTTCCGACCAAATTTAGGTGAGGACCGAAAAAAATGGAAACAAAAAAAAAAGATAAGTCTGAAAGAACAAGAACCTTCCAGTTTGGCCCCATCGCCCGCTCATCAAACCCGAAACTATTGCGACAGACCATACGTAGGTGTAGGGGGTAACAACAGCAGCAAGCACAGCTCGCCCGAGAAACCAAACCAGGTTTCAGACACTGGCATAAACGTGAAGAAACGCCTCCCTGGCAACGCGCCAATCCAATATATGAACTTGTCAAGTTTTACCCTTGGTACATTAACCTCGGGATTTCTTTGGGGGGCGGGAGGGATGGATATCGAGCGCACGGACCTCCCTCACAGGAAAATGGCCTCCATTTTGCATATGCCAAGAGAATATATGTTGTTCGCCAGCCCTCATTAGACGAGAGGTCGACCACGACGAGGGGGAGGGGCAAAAATGAATTCCAGAAATCCTACAACACCTACCACAAAATTGTTGGTCCCCTTCCATAGACAAAACCCCCAACCCTGGTTCAGAGTTGAAGCACTTGGAACCTTGGCCCGATTGCAGACATCATCATCATCTACTTGGGTCTTCTCGTCGACTGACTATGCCACTGCACAGAGGCCATTCCAGAGTACATTATTACGTGACATCCACAAAGCCCGGGGTAGAAATTTCTCCTAGACCTTGCATCATTTTTTTATTTTATGAAAAAACGACGAAGTGGTGGTTTGATAAATATATAGGAAAATGTATCAAGGTTCTAAAATAAATCGCCGGGTTATATGGATGTAGAGGTACATAGACCTACAATCCATTACTCATGTTATAATTATAGGCCTTTCCTTTTGGTTACGAGTGCAAATGAACAGGCATTGTGGTTTCCCCAAGAGGTTATTAAACTGTCATGGGTCAATCAGTCTCGTGTCGACAAACAGCTGACAAACAACTGAACAAAAGCTTTTACTCATTTCGACACGAACGATCCCCTCTCTCGCTTTATCAGATAATGGTACTGCGCCGTTGCATTTAAATACAGGCTGACTTTTCAAAAAATATATTAATACTACACCTGTAACTCGGAAATTAAAAATCAAGCCACCTTATCGATTGTTGGAAACAAAATTCCGTATAATGGCAACGGCTGTATCAACAAAATAGGCAGTCACTCTGCAACGTGTTTTACTCCCCTCTGCAGGAGAAAGATTACAAATTCCTACCACACCTGCTGGTACACAGTAATAACTTTCCCTCTCATTAGGGGTGGCGACCCTAACGGGCGGAGACAAAGACATTCCGAGCATCTGTGCTGGTAATTTCGCCAAACCTAGGCTTCATACCTAGGTAGAATCTTCAACGTGTACCAGACATCGTAGACACGAGCCCCACGGTACAAGTACATGTACTAAGGACGGCGCTCGTTGAACTTTCTCTCGGCCGAAAAATTTCGACCGTCATAGTCGGGAATCGAACCCGCGATTACGGGTGTAGAAATTCATCGCACTAACCACTACACCACAGTGACTGGCACCTAAAACTACCACAACACAGGCTAGTGTGGGCGGGGGAGAGTCATAAAAAATAGGTAGGGTCCAGTTTGAGACAAGCATGATGATGATGATGGTGGACTTCGGAACGAGACATAATTTATCGGGTGGCGCTATTAATTTACGACGTTAAGGTTCTTTGGGCTGGCACACATACACACCACGCGCATATAGCCTATACCCACGCCGAGCGAGTCGGGCAAGCGGAAAAATAGCCGTAGACCTTGAGAGTAGCCAACACACCTCTCCTTCCGATACATGTACAGTCAAGGATACGTTTTAACAGAATTCCTGTTCGGGCCACGCGTGTACTATTGTTTGGTGTGTGTGTGTGTTTGTATAGCGTCGTTCCGTCCACATTTTTTTTTTCCCGTTTCCCCAATTTCCTATTTATATTTGGCGCAGATGAGGGTTGGAAACATTGACCAGAGCGCCGCCCCACCATCAGCGATTCCGATGAACGGATAGCGGTTCGAGTTGCCTTCGGACGGTGCCAGTTTTTTTTAGAGACTGACGTTAAAGATAGGCCTACTACATATATGAGTAGCAACTTTTCCAATCTCCCCATCTTGATACGATAACTTTTTCGCAAATTGGTGACTCTATAAAATACGTCTAATTCCTAATCACTCTGTACACGGCGATTAAAAATAATCACAGCATGTACTTTACAGTAATGTAGCGATTATTTTTTATACAGTTTGTCAAGGTGCCCAAAACCAACCAACGTATTTGTCTCAAAGCCCCCAAGGGGGCGACTTAGTAATTTAGCCTATTCTGGGTTTCTGATTTAAGTAGGGATCTTTAACGTGTACCCAACAACGTACAGGCACGACATTCGAGGCGAATAGTGCGAATTTTTCTCGACTGAAAAATTCGGGCGGTCTCGGTCGGGAATCTAACTCGCGATCACTGCCATAGTATGCCTGAACGCTATCCACTATGCCACCGATATCTTTCCTTCATGTGGAGATTGATTTGTACTTCCATTCCTATTTTACGCAATTATTCCCACTAGGTCCACAGCGGAGATTGGTCAGTTAGAACCCAAGTCACGCGAAGTAATCGACTTTAAGTGGCTGGGAACTGTGCCTGGCCTACCCGGAAAACCACCGCCATCAACGCCAACCCTACATTTCAAAGAAATCTCTGAATCTTGCGGTTCTCATTTACTTCGGGGACTTGAAGGTGGGCATTCACTCGGTAGGGGGGAAACGTTTCCTAACCTCAAGAGAGGACAAGATCGATACGAACAAGTTAGTCGTTTCAGATATAAGGCCGAGCTCGACATCATTAGTGAGTCTAGATTTCTTACGTGCGCTTGCAAAGGCGACTGTTTGGAACGATATCATTCATAACGTTCCTCGACATCAGATTAGGCTAATATAAGAGAAACCAAGGGAAGCGTTTAACTTGTAACTTTATGAGCAAACTGATATTTGCAAAGTGAACATAGTCAGATACGTCATTTACCGAGTGTGTTGCGATAATTAGAAGACCTCATGTTAAAAGGGCATTGCATGATAAACGAATTTGCTACTGTGCTATTTAGGCGAGTCAATGTTCCTGTTCATTACACTTTCAGCTATAGGCCTAAATAGCACATTTGCAAGGCTTGCGCTGCATTGAAGTCAGATTTCTGATTTAAAAAAAAAGTATCGCCGTCAAATAATACGCTTACACGTATTATTGAAACCCCCACGCTTAACAACTTTGTAGCCATCTTTTGGTAAATGGTATCCTGCTAACATGTTTTTCGATCAAATTTAACAAGGGTTAGAAGAACGGGTCACACCAGAATGGTGAATGTGCCTCTATGTAAGTTTGACCCCTACAAACATTCC
>JAUJYS010000251.1:0-26467 GCA_033995665.1 Melogona broelemanni | reverse complement strand
CCCCGTCCTCGTTCTCACATAAATAGAATAAATTAGTGAATACGTTCGAACTGCGATATCGCTGCTCCTTACCACTAGGCGGCGCGTGCGCTGTCATGAGGAATGTGACTGCAGGTTGGTACGTACAAATATAACTGTACCAGCAAGCAGCCCCGGAAGAAACCTATGTCGAGTGCCATATGATCAGTAGAGGACGAAGAGGTCATATTTTTAGAACTATTTTTTCACTGCTACTATGCAACTAAATTTACAAAAATCAAGGACAATTTACCCAAGACTAGGATTCTCACTTAGGTAGGGATCTTTATCGTGTGCCTGACAACGTACAGACATGGGCCCCACGGACAGTTAATTTAGGTTGGTGGTAATTTGTGGTTAATACAAATAATTGAGGTTTGTGATAATTCGTGGTGGGAAAATACGAGGAATAGTCGCTATGATTCAATCACACGTGACGAGTTGCCATTTTTCGCCACTAGGTGGATTTCTGCTCGCGAAAACACGTGCGCGGGGCATAGTGGGTGTGACAACAACGGACTGGCTAATAACCCCGACCCAATTATCCGTGAGGGAGGGAGAGAGAAAGGATGATTTATACGATCGATCGATACGGATCGATCTCAACTATCGAGTCAGCGAGTCACCCGCTTCCAGGTGTGTGCACTACAAACTATTGACACCTCGAATTATCTATAGGTGACGTTGCCATCGTATTCATTCGCCAAAAGTAAGCGAGGCAATTTCCAGTTTCCTTTTCGTTATTGGAAAACTTTATGGTGAGATTCGCATGAATTCTCAGAAGTAGCAATATGTCAAAGCAATGAATTGATAATCGATGAGTGCACGTCATCACATATCGCCACAGGCAAATTTTGTACCCCTCTAAACGCTGGAGCTTTAATAGGGGCACGTTTATTTCAATTACAATAATGACAATTACAACACAATTATAAATGAACGTCATAATAAACATGCCCAAAAGTGCCACTCGGACGAGAATTAAAAAAACGCATAAACAAAGACTTAAAAAGACTTAAGTGCAAATAGCCAATACCGAACACCACCACTGGCAGCATATCCCGGGTTAAGGAACCGCACGCGCGTTGCGCTCAAACAAACCGTAAATCAACGATTTACTGTTAGCACCCCGAGAGTGCGGGTCCGACCATCAGAAAGAGCGCGCGCCCGGTGGTGCTAAATGGGGCGTTAATTAATGGGATACTGGGGTGGGGATGATTGGCCGAACTGTGGGGAAGAGAGAGAGAAGCTCGGTCGACTAATGGGCGAACGCGCCCGAACGCGGATGCGCCGCCGGAATCAATTGAATTATGATCCGGGATATCGAACGAAGAAGCAAGCTCGAGGTCTTCGGAACCAGAATATTTAAGTTTAGCATTCGACATTCAGGAGGACAGGTCCTCGTAACGTTTTCGGAATTCACCGCAAATTCCTCTTCGGCGAGCACAAACTATAATCAATAAAACGAATTTTAGGACCAACCATACCATACTTGATCTCCAAAAAGGAAACAAGAGAGGAGACAAACTTTTTCCGCTACTAAAGTATTTGTAATCAATTCATCGCCAAAATTCCGTTGAATTCACTTAAGAAAATAGGTTACCTTAGAAATAATTGATTGTACAAAAAAAAAAATGGAACGACGACTGAAAATAGGTTACGTTTATTGACGAGCCTTTATTAAATATTACCTTCAAAAATTCAACGGTTCTAGGGTTGGTCAACTGCTTTGCCAAGCAAGTCTGCCAACAACTGCAACCCCAACGATCGATTCCCCGGGACGGTCCGTTCCGGGGTTTCAGTGGTGGTGGTGGGAGGCTGCCAACCAGCTGATGAAGTAGCCAATTAAAACGTAGGAAAGGCCTTCCCAAACCACCACCGCTCTCTACCCCAATTCTACCACACCACACCACACACCCCTTCTATAAATACCTAATGCCAGGCACCGGCCAAACACATGCAAGTGCACGCGTGGCATTCCGACACACCGACGTCGGTCCGAGAAATCGATAGCTGACCGAGTAGTAGTGGTGGACGCGCGGGACGGAGCATCGATTTTTTGGCCACACCAATTGACCTGCGCCGTAACCCTATCGACTCATATTTCTCCCATCCCGCACCAGTTCGATCGATAGACGTGAGCCCGGGTTCAACTATTGTGTTCGGGACTACTATTGGGTTTCATTTCGTCACGGGACAATCGACGTTTCCTATTGACCCGTTAGTTTTGACAATGCTGGCTTTACACGACTGACGAGACACGAGATTTTTTTTCGAGACGATACTTTGACAAGACCGATACGGAACATCCTCATGCACCTCGAATTCAATCACGGCCTTTCGTTCAAAAATGGCAATTTTCAAATCGGTCATTGTTTTGCTCGAAGATGAAAAAGGTCAACCACCAAATTGGTCAAGCCACTCACCAGTCATGCATAGCGAAGATCAAAGATAGAAAACATAATATTGAAATGTGAAATGTGTTTTGACCTTCTCCATGCTTGTCTGGCTTGACTTGACCCCTTTGGCGCCCGTGCAGGTTTTTCAACTTTGAGAAAGTTGTAACAGTATCGCTCATCAAGTGTTTCCAGCGCGCCTAGCGGTGACTTAGGATTTTGGCTTAAGAGCCAGTAAGTACGTTGAACCTGCCAAATTACGAAAATGTCCACCACCAAGTAATACTGATAAAAGACAAGCGCCAAACGAAAGACGGAGTCTACGATGATGAGACGTCCAATTAGAAGACAAAAAATATTTTTATCAACATTTTTATCAAATTCCCCATTTTAATTCAGTTTCGTTCAAACCCCTCGTTACAGAACAACGAACCCATCCAGTGTATTCATGAAGACCCGAACCGACTACTTTGCAATGCGGGTCGCACCACTTTCCGACAGATCGCACCACTTCGCATTACGACATCCTTCATTATGATTAAATTTTAAATATTTATACGCGGTAGTGCATAAACGGCATGCCTGATAAATTGGGCCACAACCAGTCTCTTTACACAAGTCGCAAGCAAACCCGCAACCAACCTCATTTCGTTTATTATTTCGCAAGCGGATAGGAAGCAAAAAATCCACCAGTCTCAATGGCCTTCCAACTTGGATCGCGTTTTCCTTCCCAGCCGTATCCCCCGAGCCCAACCGCAGGAAGCCACGACGGATACACAACGCGCCACTAATTCGAATACCATCGAGAACCACACCGCGATCCTCCCCCGCATGTACCATTAATAAAGCTATTCGTGTACAATTTCGTCCTGCCAAGAGTGTTTGTGCGGTGTTGTATGGAGAAATAAACGCGAATACTACTCGCAATATCGACAACCGGGAGTCGTAAATTTCAGTTCCCGTATATTGCATATGACTAGGCCGAATATATCCTGTATATAGAGTTCGTATATTCAATGTGGAGGCCGCGATGAGGAAATGGTCAAGACTTAGAACGCCTATAAAATTGGAGGTTAATGGTGGGCCAATGATGGGTTGGGGGAGCGGATTCGCTCACTGCCACTGCCACCTCGAAAGAAAGATGATAAAAAAGTTGAGGCACACTGGTTCATCAAAATTCATTCACATTCATCCATTTGAATCCATTCACAAGTACACGTATCTTTGGCAAGATAAGGTTGTCAGAAATAAAAAAAAGTTGTTAGATCATATAAATCTAAGAACCTTGGCCCTTGATCATGAGAATTAAGAAAAAAGTAATAATAACATAATCCAGAGAAACGATAGATAGTGTGGCTCAATCGATAGTGGTTTCTGCGATAATCGATTTAACTGCTACGTAATCTAAACAGATGCTAGACGCTTTGTGTCCTCTAAAGACATTGTCCGAACACGAGGGGTACAGAATTTCCTGTCGCAATCTTCACTGCAATTCATTAGAAAGAATAAAAAAAAATTCTCTTGAAATCTCGGCGCTTTTCCTTCATAGACAACAGCGCCACCTAGCAGAACTCACAAATTTTAACATTTCAATTTCGTCACCTCATCAGAGAAATTTCTTCGTTCCACCCTTGACCCGATCCCCGGAGACCTCCAATAAATCAAGAAAAACGAAATGACCAGTTAAACTCCGCCTTTCCCCCACTACCACCACTTTCCTGATGATTCTCGATTCCTGTCCAACACCACGCCTCTCATTCACCCCCCCCCCCGGCGAGTTGTAAACCGACATCACTTGATCCCGGGCGAACCGTAAGACGGGGGGATGAACACTGTCTTCTGGCGACATTAGATGGTGACAAGAGGATTATACGGGTCCGCTCGCATGTCGGAATATCCTCCCGAGACCCTTGGTTGGGTAGGATTAGAACGGAAAAGTTCCGTTCTTAGGATCGTGTTCCTTATTTGAGGAACTTAAGCGGAACAATTTTACAGCATCAGACAGAAGTTGCTATAAATATTTTGATCTGTGCCCGCAAATCGGCATATGTCCTTAAGATCAGTTCCCGAAAATGTCCATTTTGCGTCATCAGGTATCAAGAAGACGTAACGTGGATAAAAAAATCCCGTGCAACGGACCGCATGTCCCGCGCAAGAAAGGCTTTAGATAAAAACAGCAAATGACACGTCACATGTTCCCGCCGATTGTTGGCATCGGATCCAGTTGTGCAGGTCAATTTCTCCCGCCCTACCACCCTCTCCTTTCGATCCATCAACCACCACCAATGGCACACAATGGAACCGAGGTCCCATATCCTGCGTGGCAGATAAAAAAGAATGAATTCGTCGAATATTGCATCACCAGTTAACAGTGTGTAGATCCAAGCGACAAAATATCATATACTCTTGACGAAAGGACTCCCGTCCAAAAGTTTGAAAATCGCCAGACAGCTAAGCGAATCGTGCGGAGCAAATCGTACATTTTCCCCTTTCATATATCAGTCATATAAAAAAAGACCAAACAAACTTAAAGTCTGAAGAAAAAAAAAACATCCTTTTCTATTAAAATACTTTAAAACCTGTGCATATTATAAAATTGCCATGGCATTTCAATGGCCTTTTATAATTTAAAAAGACCACGAAAACGGCTAAAGCAGTCCGTACCACTGTTTAGCAAACGCTGCTCTACGCCCTTCTAAATAGTCAGCCATATTGCCCAGAATCCATAGTGCATTTAGCCAGCGACCGAAAATAATACGGGAAAACTATATAGGGGAGAGAGCACTGACAGGTCGTTATTCGGGCAATTTGTGTTCTGAATACCTAGAGGCAATCGACAGTGCACTCACTCTTTTTCCAAAATAGGAGGGTTGGGCTCCCGAAGCCATCATCCCCATATCACCTCGGGCTTCCAGAAACACAAGAAAGACACCTACGGTAAATGACCATGCACTTTATGATGGTTTCCTCCGGAAAAAAAAAACGAATGTTTTGGGACAAACAACAACAAAACAAGGACGAGAATTTTTTTCTTCCCACGTTACTCAACGGTATGCGCTGATGGGCTTCCATCATTGAGGAAATCAGCGTTCAGCGCGCCTTAATGGACGTGGAGGAAACGGCGGTTGTAAAATAAAAGCGTATTTATATTTCTTTTAACGGCCAGTACAGGGCAACGGCGTCGCGATTCCCCAGATTCCTAGTCCCGTTGGTTATTAGCCGCCTAATGGACCGGGACCGCAACTATGCAACCGCCGCCCATTTTCTACGAAATTAACGGTGAGATGCGAATGTCGCCAAATTAGTTGCTCACGATAAAGAGGCAATTTTTTTAGTAAACTGTAAAAATATGTTTTGTGTAAGAAAATCGAAGTTTTGGTGCGGCCACGACGTAGTAACATTGTCATGAAGCAAAAGTAACCTAATCAAAACACCGTGAAGTGTATTGAGTGATTTTACAGTAAAATACCATATTGCAAAAATACAGAAACAACGCCATCTGTAGGAAGAATTTGGCGATTTCTCGTAGCTTCTTCGTGACACACTCGACTAGAAAAAGCAAATTTGAATCAATCGAAACACCCCCACAAACAATGCAGCGTCCCAAAATAAATTTCATCAAACTGTATCTCTTGAGTATTGGGGAGAGGGGGGAATCATCATTGAATAGGTAAGAGGATTTTACATTGTTCCGCGATATAAAAGGAAGTATTTGGTCGAAATGATTGGGGTGGGGTAGGAGGGTTGTTGATAGAGATAAAGGAGGGAATGTTTGTGGGGGGTGTATACTAAAGTGAGAGAGTGAAAGAATGAAAGGGTCTCGGCATACAGCGAGGGAACACCAAATGGGAAAAGACCTGATGGAATGAAATGTCCATACAGTCCATCCCCGGCGTCGTCCTAGTATATCGCAATGGCCGTGTCGGAATGGGATCGTAAAGCAACTCGGCAATGTCGGATTGAGGTGTGCGGGGATAAAACGGAAGACCATCCTCCCCCTCCTGTTTACCCATACCCTTCCCCCCACATCTTCATTACCAGCCGGAGACCCCAGACCGAGTGCTGACCATCTCGAGTTCAGATCAGAATTCCGTGACGCTCAGATTGCAGTTGAAACGTCAAGCGAATGAGAAACACTTATAATAACAAACAAAAAAACATTCGAAAATACTAGGAGGTGCCGGTAGTTTAGTGGATAGCTCGTTGGCATTCCGTGATCGCGGGTTCAATTCTCGAACGAGACATCCGAAATATTTCGAGCAAGAAAAAAATCATCCACGCCTTCCTTCGGAATGGATATTAATTAATGAACAACTATTGCAAACATTGCAAATACGACTCTTTCCTCAATCCGTATTTTCCCCGAGTGTGCAGACATTCTTACTGAGTCTCAGCGTATCATAATCATTTTATAAAATTGGTCACTCGATTCCTCCCCCCTCACATAGACCCCTGGGGCTGCTTGCGGGTATTCAGGGAGCAGGAGCCACTGAGTTTTCTTGGCAGAACACAGAGGTGATTTGCCATTGCCTTCCCCTGCGTAGTAGGCAAAACTACACAGGGAATCGAACCCATATCCGCTGGTCGGCGAGCGAGCACGCTCACCACTCGGCCAAATCAAGACAGATCCCAATAAACTACTCGTTGCACAAAACGTTAAATTCGAAGGTCTCGGGAGGCCGCCATCCCTTTCCACCTCCCATCCTCGCGTCCAAGACCGTCTTAAACGTCATTACCGGCCATCAGTGTCGCACCGCACGCAATCAATTTCTGCAGGCGGCCAGACCAGAGTGGGGGTGGACGGAGATCGGTGGTGGTGGCAACGGGGGTGGGTGGATGACAGTTCCGGAGAGCCGGGTGACCAAGGCATCGGCGCGACCTCAACGCAATCGATAGGGTCATATTTCGTCTCTCCTCTCTTCTCGCACTCTCTGGCGGGGATCCTGATTGAATTCGGTCCGGCGCGAGGTCGACCGCAAACCCGTATATACACATATATATATATAGAGAGAGAGGCGGCTACGAACGTCTTATCCGCCGCCCCCAACACGCCGTAACGACACCCGGTAATACCAATCGGAGGTACGGCCGCAGCTCAAATCGCGACATAGAAAACGCGTGAATATATGGCTATCTATTGGGGGGAGGGGTGGAAAAAGTAGGGGCTCGGCGAAAAGTGACGGAAAAATTCAATCTTCAAATTGAATTATTTTTCTCTATCGATCTTGGTTGTTGGTGGTGGTGGTGGGGGGGGGGGGGGAGGAAGGTCGGTTCTTTACCTCGGACTCGCACCGATTTGACGTCCGTTTTTATTTGCTCTGCACCGGTGGAGGATTGCGAGGCCAGTCCAGCAGAACATTTTATCCCAGAAATGCTGAGACGTTTCCTTGTAATGATGCAACACAGTTTTTATTAAAAAAAATATATATACAAAAGATCTGCAAATTCATGGATGGTAATTGAGCCGAAAAAAATGTTATTTCAGTTAATTTAATCCTGTTATTAATAAAATGAAGTATTAAAAATTTTATGGAACAGCGCATGTAAAAATCCGTGTCGTTTTATTGCACCCTGTAGCAAAGTTTCGCCGGCGCTCTAGCAATCACTGCTATCTTTGGTGTATAAAGGCGAAGCTAGCTATCAGGGTCATCTTGCCTTCTCAAAAGACAGCAAAAGATCTAAATTGCCTTCTCAAAAGCCAGCAACTAACTGAACAGATACCACACATTCAACAAACACATACCACGCCAAATTACCTACAAGAAACTGAGGATGGAAATAAAGTTTGGCAATGCTTATTTCTTCAATAGTTATTTTCAAAGTTTGCGACCAGACGAATTTTTTTTTCCCAAATCTGTCATGGAAGGAACTGACATCGAAACACTAGCAAAAACGCCACACAACTTTTTCAATAGTCCAACCCCAATCATTAAAACCGACGACAAAAAAGGTGACAGCCATCGCTTTGTGCTCGCAGTTTTCCAAACAACAAAAGCCGTATTGGTGGGGCCGGGGCCGCGTACGTTACGTACGACAGAGTTACGCCTTCGCCC
Source organism: Melogona broelemanni (assembly GCA_033995665.1). Taxonomy (NCBI): domain Eukaryota; kingdom Metazoa; phylum Arthropoda; class Diplopoda; order Chordeumatida; family Chordeumatidae; genus Melogona; species Melogona broelemanni. Next base: position 18,000 of record JAUJYS010000251.1, on the reverse strand, counting down.
CTAATCGCGTCCTAAATGGCATCTGCCAAACGTTTCGGCGCAGCTGCACAATTGCTGGCCGAAAAAAAAGAGGCGCTTCGAAGCGCGAGCCTTACGTCGTTTTGTATTAATATGACGAGTTCATTTCGATTTTTCCAGTGACGCGCGTCTGACAATTGTATTCTTCCTGTCAAGTCAGCGCCACGTGTGGCTTTTATTTGCTTAATAAAAAAAAAAATTAGAACGTGCATATAAATGCAAATAAAACGTATGACAAGTCTATCAATAAAAATAAATATTCACAAGACCATACAGCACTAACCCAGAAACATTTTTAAACTTTTTCAAAAAACATAAAACCAAAGATAAATATATTGAAAGTTGGCTGAAGGGACCCGCCTACAATTCAAACCATCATTTGAAAAAAAATCAAGAACAAATGACGCAATCCGGAAAATACAGTGTGGTCCTTAAAAATTGGATCAAAATATAAGTGGCTATATTTTCTTTAATATTTGATTACTTCCTTTGAAAATATGGATATGGTGATCTTATATCATACTAATTTAATATCCGAAAGATAAATGGTGTTGCATTTTGATAACGTTCCATTATTGTCTGTACACATGCAAGATGCATAAAATGAAGAGTTCAAAACAGTGTTGAACGAAAAAGTCCATTATCTTTTAAAAAATTTGACCAAGAAAAAAAATGGTACTAAAATATTGTTACATGACAAAAAATGTTATCTCGATGTTTTGAGACAATGAAAAAACGAAAGAAGATAGTTCTAACAGAAAATGGAATAGCCAAAAGTTTTGCATACTATTACCCTATTCGTAAATAAAAATTCTAATTAATTGATAAAACATAAAAGAAAATATACCTAATTATATTTTGAAACAGTTTTTTATGGACCATGAAAGAGAGCAGAGAGCTCACGTGACAGACGCAAAACCACCAAATATTTTTGCGTTGATCGCTGCATCGAACAGTCGTTATTCATATACACGCAACTCAGGAAGACAACATGCGGCAAATGCAAATAAGAATCGCCAAAAATAAAATCCTGGCAATCGCAAGTAGGCGCTCACGAGTTACACAAAGCTACACGGGTCTTAGTCGGATATTTCAAAACTCACTTTGGATTAACTAAACGCGTCAGTTTCAGGACACAGCCCTCCAATCCCACCCTCTCCCGTCTCCCAATACCCGCACAATAGGACGTGTCAACCATTTAGAGCCCAAGCGCATGTAATAAACAAAATTTATATGAAAGAGTTGCGGGCGCCATTTTCTCACTCCGAGGGGGAAGTAGGAGGAAGGGTGAGAAACACCCGATTTCGAAACATCACCGCCCCTTTCCCCACCCACCACTGTACAAAAGCAAACGACGCTCGATAAGCCCCCAACCCACTCTCGAACGACGACTGACAGCAGAGCACCGTCGCGCTAATCACAAAACTTGACACTAATCGAATTTTGATATATCAACGCTTGTAACCGGTACATCCCTGGGCGGTTCTCAAACTGGTGGTACGCGCATGTCTAACTCTCTCGCACGGAAGGGATGATCGTCGACGTCTTTATTTTTTAGCCGCTTACCTTAGACGCCAAGCAGGCAGGGCTTGTATCGGTCTGTATCGCATGCGCAGAAGCGCGTTTAAATTAATGGCGGTCCGTCGGACGAAAGAACAAAATGTAGACTTACCTAATGGAAGAGAAAAAGAAAGTTCGGATTAGTATTTCAAAGAAACGAACAAAAATGTATGTCGCAGCAAAACAAAAATTAAAATTAAAACATGTACACAAATTGCTATTCCATCCATTATTCGTCGAAATATTTAGAATTGGTGTTATTAAATGTAGTCGCAGAACGTGAAAATGTCTGCTTTTACTATTTTTGAGTTAAAATTCATAATGCCGCCCAAGTTTCAACAAAAACGTCTAGGTGTCGTGTCCACGGAGTTATTCTAATATAACCTCTCGTTTCTCAATTCGAGAAAAAAAAATGGAGCAACAGCACTATGAGTTTTAACCGCTTCATATATTATCCAAGCACTTTATATAATTGGTTTAACTTAACCCGTGCACTCATCCATCCATTGGGGAATTTCAAGAGCTAGACATTTGTCTGAAAGGTAGAAAGGATTTAAGGAAGATTTATTTTTTCAAGTCCGTTCAGTAAACATTTCTAACCAGACTATCAACGTTCTTTTAAGTTTGTTCGAAACAGAGTCTGTCACTAGATCTAACCTCCTATCCCAGGTTAGAAACGGCAACCCCAGGTGACACGAAAAGCCCCGGATCAAATATCAAATTTAGTCCGACCAATACGGGCCCCGGGTGCGAACGTGACGACAAGGCCCCAGCCATAATACGGAAGACCGAAAAACCGCGGAACCCGATAGTCACGTCGGTCGCCACCATTTTGATTGACACACGTCGACAATCGACACCCCCTTCCCCAACCTCTCCATCAGTCATCACTCTGCGGTCGCGCACCAGCAGCTTTCAACAACAGATCGAACGCCGGATATTAGAACCAGCGACGGTTATACGAATAAGGGTAAATGTCGCCATTCCCTAACCCACGTTACCCACCTCTACAATAACTAACAAGAGGACATTTTTTCAAAACGCCTAGGTGTCGACAGATGCCATGTTGGCGCCATCATGAAATTTGAAACCGCTCAGTTGGACTCCAATACACAATAGTTCATCGGGGCGTTTTGCCGTACGAATGTGTGGCTCAATGACAACCCTGGCGGAAAGATACCCAAAAATGGTATAAAAAAAATTAGCAACTTTTTTTTGGAAAACCAGTAAATATTTTGTATGGTAGACGCAGTATTATTTTTTTACAATTTTCGCTAGGCTTGATCCTGCACGACTCACCTAATCAGCAACTACCCGACAGACAGATTAGAAGTCCACGCCATCTCAAGAATCGAATGCCGATCCCAATAACAAAAACGCCGGGATGCATTTTCTGCATTTACCGCTAGGTTGGTTTCTGCGCGACGCATTTTTAGAACGACCAGCTACCCAGATTGAAAAATCCATTCGTGGCGTCGAATTTGGCCTATTGAATGAGTCTCGCGAGGTCGAGCTTCGAAATTATTACGGTGGCCATTGGATTGGGCGAGCAACCTCAACCTCCTCCCAACGACGAAACGGATGACCGGACGTTCGACAAGATGCGGTCCGCCGGAAAACAACAGCAACGCGGCGAGCTTATCTTTGGAAACACGGTCCCCGTTATTCGCCATTATTCTGACCTGCGGGACTAACGGCAACTTGTTTAGTGCATGGCAATATCTCCCGGGGCGTTGTGGTCGTGAAGGGTCACATCTATACATGCGACTGCGTCATATTTATTCCATTTATAACCGCCTCTCCCTTTTTCCACGCCATTGCCACCACCATTCGATATATTAAAGCAATTTAAGAATAATCATTTTCGCGCATATAGTCCTAGCTGTTCACAATATACAAGAATGACTGGTGTTACTAGAAAACTCGACCATTGCTCAAATCGGGTTAACGCAATGTGACAATTCCAAATCAGTCCGCTATGAAGGGCAAAATAGATTTGCCTAAAAACGCGATTGCTATAGGTTGAAAAAACTACTAAAAATATAATTGTATAGGTTAAAAAGGTTTTATTGGTCCAAACGAAACACGTTCGCATCGAGCTATTCACACATATTTGGATATTCAAAGATTAAAAGGCGACATTGCGCTTTCTTTGAGAGTATTTTTAAGTTATGAAAACCATTTCATTGTCATTTGGCAGGAGGACAATTATTTTCATTCCAACGTGTTCACATGTAATAATTCGAGGAACATTTTATGCTCGAAGAAAAATCGTAAGAAAAAGATAGATCCTTCATATTTTAAATCGATAATAGTAGCTTTGGATCTCAGCCGAGTACGAATATTTCAAAATTAGCATTTGAGACATCATTATTTTTCGCACGACGAACTGGAAAGTTGAGTAAAAATATAATATATCGCCGGATGACTTTTACCATTTCAGTTCAGCTATTAACGTGGCGACCGTTCCCCCATTTCACAAATTCAACAAGAAAAAAATCTGCGATCCACAGCGTATCAGCATACGAGAATAGTGCCCCCTGTAATCAAAAGAAATATTCCCCAGCTAGCTCCCACCACCACCACCACTACCATAGGATAGAAACCACACACTACTTCCAGGTTCACCATCCATGTGCAAAAGCACTTCTAAATTATCTCCGATCAAGGCAGGCGAGCAAGCAGAGTTTCGGGGCGTAATAAATTGGCCCCCAATCGCTCGCAAATCACCAGTCACACAGTCAGCCCCGTTTCATTCGCGCGGGCGGCGCATTCCATCCTGGGTTTCCCGCCCCCGCCGCCCAAGCAACTATCATCGAAATTCGAACATCCATATGGGAGCATCGGGATAGAGCCCCCCCTGCCTCGATACTACGTAATACACGTAGTTGATAGAAACACGCGGTGCCAGAAAAGACCGCCGTATATACGAATGAAGTCTCCACAACATTTCCCCACAGGGGCAATACACATCCGAATTACAATTGGATTGAATGTATAGATGGGGGACAGTGGAGCTCAAAGCAGGTGGCAGGGATATCGAATAGTAGTCGACGAAAAACAACCCCCCGTTTTGCATCTTTGAGTAATCAATTCTGCCTTCGCAAACGAGTTAGGGGGGAAAAAAACAGAGATAAATCGTGAGACTCGAAAACACGACGAGGTACCATTTAATTTTGTCATTCCACTAATGTTGATTTAAAAACACAACGAATTTCCATCAATTAAAAAAAAAAAAAAAAAAAAAAAGCCGAAGATGGAAGTTTATTTTTATTGGTACTTCTTTTAACATGTGTTGCCAATTTGGAGTTTTGTCTATAATTCTCGTTGTTACTGTGCTTAGAATCTAACGCCATTTTGGATTTGCAATCTAACGCCATCTTGAATAGGCAATCTAGCGCCATCTTGGATTTGCAACCAAAGAATTAAAATATTGTATAGGCGGAAGAAATACACTGTAATCCCATGACTGAAATATGGAAGAAATAGCTGAGTAAATTCTAGTTCAATACATATTGTCCAGACAACAAGCAAACCCAATAAATTAAAAATCTAACTACAAAAAAATGAGAAGATCGCTAAATCCAGGAACAAACTCAGTCACAACTAATCCAAAAATTCAATTATATTGTTATTCTTTTATTTTAATTACCAAACGGCCAGCTATTTCAGTTTCTAGATTCACTCTCAACATCGCTAATTACCTCGAGATCGACGTCGCGATACCACACACTCATCTGCGGTAAAATTAACACCATGTACGGGGGAGCCCTTACAACGTACGGATATAGACAGACTCCCATTCGCATGCTAATTTAGACGACCGCACGTTAAAAGCAAGGAAGGAGGGGGCACGCACGTTTTCGACCTGATGGTGGTGGCGGTGGCGGAGGACTAGGGCAGTAGTAGTGGGGAGGGCAACAAAAGCGCAAACCTGCGCGCGGCAATCACGAGCGAACGGCGTGTGCCAGAGAGCTCTTTAGTCGAGCCCTGGTGTTACCTCCCCCTCCTTCCCCCCGCCGATTCGGGGGTCCAGACTAAAAATATACATTTAGCCTTGCTCCGAAACATTTAACACGAGCGTATCAAGAAAGATAAAAGTAACATTACCCTTTGCAGGTCTATGCACAATGTCATCCAAGGGAGGGGAGGGAGTGGAGTACAGATGTATATAAGAATTTTGCCACGTTTTCAATGGCGCCACTGAGAAACTTTCGTTGTTGAATAAACCACAAGGTGGCGCGTTTCCTTCGCGGCAATCGGTTCTGCCAGGGGAAACCTATCCCGGGCGAAGCCGGGTACTTTGGCTAGTTGCCTTATCGTTGTTGCGGCAATGAGGTGAGAAGGGAAACGAAGTAATTATCGTTGTTCTTAATATTTATTTTTCAAAAATTAAAAAAAAAAAATTCTTGCGTTTTACTTCAAAAATACACAACAACTTCAAATATAAATTCTGCTTATATTGATAAATTAAAAAAAAAAAGTTTTTATATTCGTTTGGCATAACCCAGGCTTCTGACTTAGGTAGGTAGTATACCAATAGTAGCCCAACACGCCAACCACTAAGCCACCCGACATCTTCATTTTCTCGCCATTCGACTTTCGCAACTTCACTGAAGGAAAAAAATGACACGGTGAACGAGCCTGCTCTGTGGACACAAGCGACGGCAAAACTACTTATCCGTGTCGGGACGCGGTTCCATTTCCACTCCGACAGAGCATCCTTGACACTTATTCGCCCGACACGTAACCATTTCGAAAACGCGCAATCAATACCCTGCTCTCTCGAACGAAACGGCGCGACCCGCACTCTACTAACGTTTTAACTTCCCGACGCCGCCAAAAGCCGACGCCAAGGACCACCCCCCGCCCCCGCCCCCGCCCCCGCCACCACCCCACCCGCACTAGTGCCACACTACATCCTGAAGACCCATCACGTGTATATTTGTGTAGAGGCAGAGGACGGCGAAAAATCGATTAACTCCCAAGTTTAACCGTTACATTATGCAAATGACGCACGTTGCACGTGATCCGCAGAAGCGGAGGCGGCTGCCCCGGTGAATTAAAAGCGCGCGTGAAACTGGATACAGCCGTGAGGTGGGGACCAATCCACCCCCCAGCCCAACTCCACATCTCCAATGCAGATCGTAAGAGTTAGAAATTGTTGACGATGCAGTCATCTGCGGACTTTTGGACTAACTGAACGCAACTGATGAAGGGCTGGCATCTCAGAAAGGTTTTGCTAGCCTTGTTAGTGTGATCAAATCATGTATTTTTCTACGTAAGTGTTTTTGCTACTGTTTTTGCCATGTCTCTACACATGCGCTACTCAATTGTTCGTTCATGGCTCATTTTAAAATATTTGAAAGATGGTGGCGAAGGAACTGCCCTTGTATGAAACCGCTGCCAAACCACTTCTAGCACCTGCCACTAGGGGCGGCCGGGATCGGATGCTATTCTTAATCAGGAACGGCGGCCATCTTTTTTTTTTCGCCTTTGACTTCTGTATGATCATGAGTCACGCTAGTTTTTATTGCCATGTTCCCGATTATTTTTGAACCATCTGCGTCAATAAAATGACTAATTATTATCACAAACAATAACGGGCTGCCTCATCCGCTTCGGGTTTTTTAACCGTTGTTCAGGTAATTTTTCCTAGCCTAGGTTTCATAGAGAATCATCTGCTCCTGGTTTGTTTAGACCCTGGTTGACCTGTTAATTTCAACGAAAGAAAAGTTCAAGAACCGCCGATTTATACATTCACCGTATATCTTTGCTTTCTCGGTGGAAAGCAGAAAGGTTGCGAACCAGTACGTGCACAAGTACAGAAAGACGACGGCGGGAAGAAAGAAAAAGAAGAAAGAAAAGAGAAACACGCTGAATGCATTTTTCTGCCCTCTTCAACTTTTGGCACCGCCGTTGCATACGCAGAGACGGTCGATGGAAAGAAAATTCTGGGGGTGTAGGGAGGGGGGGGGGGATGAACCCACACCCTCCTCCTCGCGAAATATCGCAAAAAAACACAAAATTTGTATTCAGAACGATTCGGGGGAAGTAAACCATATAGATACACACAACAACGGCAACACGAAAAGTATTCCCGGTTTGCTCCAACCAAACGGGACACACTGTGTGGACATTTGTTCCAGAGACCACGACGTATCGACAATGGACATGGGGTGGACAATGGCCAGAGAGCCCTGGACGACCGATACCCGATAGAGACCACGGACATATTGATTTGTTTGGTTCCCCCACAACAACGCATAATCCAGACCCCGCGTCATGTGAACCGTCGCAACCGGGAAATCGATACAGACTTGACCGCGTGAACGTTCTCAGATTTCCGGACTTTTTAAAGAAAGGAAAATTTCCAAGTTCCACCAGCCAGAAAAACAAAAGAAATCCTAGGAACGCTTTTTTTCTTTCCAACCGCGATTCCATTTTGAAACAAATCTCAAATTTAATTAATTTGATTAAAACGTGAGTAAAAATATTCAAAAAAAAAGTTAAAAATATGCAAGTTAACATAAATTGAACTAATTACCGAGATATCGGTAGCGTTCGCGACTTCTGTGCCAGTGATCACGGGTTCGATTCCCGTCCGAGACCTCTCTAATTTTACGTGCCTTGTCGTACCTGTAACATTGTCGGCTACAGATGCCCAGTCTAGGTAAAATTCCAAATTACCCATTGAGAGGAATGAGTTTATGAGTTAACAAAGTACAAAAAAAAGTCAACTAAAATTTGCATGTTTTGATGTGTTTCGGAGAAACAAAAATAATTTTTCAAAAATTACACAAAGTGCTCATTATGGGAAACGCTTTATTGTCCAAATAACAAATGTCAAACTATAGTTTGGTGGTCTTAAGAACGGATATGTATTTAAAATACTTGGCCATTGTCATGCAGCGGGCATTTTTATTCTTCTCCTTTTTCACGAATACGATATTTTCCCCGACAGCGTGGACCGAAGAGAGGTGGAGAGAGGAGACCGAGAATAGTGGGTGGGGGAGAGGAAGGGAGAAAAAGAGAGAAGAAAGTTGATAACAAGCGAAGAAGGTGCCGAAGATAAGAGATGGGACGACTAGCTCTTTCTGGCCATCGCATTACCATATTTTTTTCTCAAAAAATTCTCGTCTCGAAGACACGCGGACGGCGGGCGCAGAAGAGACTGCATATAGAGAGTAAAGCCGCCAAAAGAAAGATAAAAAAATCATAACATCTTAAGGCCCGTCCACATAGCCGCGCCAAGCGACGATCATTGAGTTGATTCGTGTTCAGAACGTACGAGTGCCAAAGCAAATTTGTGTGAACTGAACTGAACCGCAGAGTCCTTCGAAAACATTGGATTAAAATATAGGCGGCATCGTTCATTGGATTGGCCTATTGAAATGAGATTTTTTAATTCGTTTATTCGATTTGACTGATCTATACTACAAAAATTGACAATTAATTATTAGAATTACCAATTCATTTACCAATTCACCACGACAACAAAGAGCCAAAAGGTTAAAAACATTTAAACTAAGAAATTATTAAATTAAACTTGTATTTGATTTACCAAATGACCGCAGATTGCCTGACATTAAATTGAAATTACTGCATTAAAAAAAATATAAAATATATATATACTGTATAATTAAAATATACAGATTTGAACGCTTGGTAATCTTTGATGTTTCATGACGATAATTTTTACTTTGTTTCCAATCCACAATTGCCCAACCGTTAATTTTTCAACCAGGAAATAAAATCTCGAATCCATATCTTGAGCAACAAACACATCTCAGTCCAAAAGTTTTACGAGCATCAGTCCCCCTTCGCTGCAGCCGAGAGAGTCCCCCCGAAGCCGTCATTAACTCCGGCCGCACAAAAGCAGCAGCACCAGCAGCAGCAACAACATCAAAAGAGGGATGAGAGCCCTCGACAACAATCGACCAGCGGACGAACGACACACCATCGAGTTAATTCACCTCGTCGTTATTATGACTAGTAGTACTCATACCATCGATAGCCATAGCGAATGTTAAGGGGCGCCAATTGCGGCAGAACAAGTCAACCACATTTTTTTCTTTTCTTTGATCTGTTTGTTAAGAAGACGCATGTCTGTCTCAAAGCATAACCCCCACCAGAGGGCAACCTGGTAATTGATAATATGGCCTATCTATAGTCTTGGATTCAAACCTAGGAAAAGATCTTTTAACGTGAACCCGACAACGTACAGAAATGGGTCTAACTGTTTAACTTACATTCCAAAAGGAGGAAGGAATTTTTTTCACCCGAAAAATTCTTGAGTTCTCGACCGGGAACCGAACCCGCGATCACGGGAATAGTAGGCGATAACGCTACCCACTATACCCCCCGAGACCACCATAAAATGAGATTTGACCCCCAACCATCACAAAATTATCTTTAATCGACCGGATGCAAAAATGAGTTATTAGACAAATGCTAATACTAACGGCAAATTACGGCTGGCTACAAACATGACTTTCCTCGTCTCCATGGCTATGGCCACCCAATTTGCACCTACGGATCACAACCAATAGAACCAACCCACCACAAATTCCATTCAAACGTTCTGCATTAAAAATACCTATTAAAAAATACACCAGAGTTGAAAGGAAAGCCTTTAAGACAAGGGTGGTAAAATCCGAGGGGGTGGTGGTGGTGGTGGTGGTGCAACTGCGCGGACCGGGTCTGACGAGCGTTACCCGCCGGTCACTCCCATTGGCTAATTTTCATGCCATCGCCGGGGCTCGAAGGGGAGAATCGACACGTCGGTGTATTTATATGATATGCTAATGCATCGGCCGGCGCGCTAATGGTAGCCGATACGCACGTACACGAATCTCGGTGTACAGGGTGTCCCGCCATAAAGGTGGCGCCGGTTAATTTACAGTAATCGACGGCTGGTTCGTGACTAGCAACGTCGATGGACAAAGTGGCCGAGGAAAAAAATATCTCCGGTTTTCAGATTGGAAAAGCCCGAGGCGGTCATCGGTATGACGGAATGACCCCCCACATACACCTGGTGTATAATACAAACGACGAAATATGCAAGCAGTAAGGAAGAGGCATTAATGAGCAGTTTCGAAAAAGGTTCCAAAAACAACTCCTGGGCATTTTTTTTCGAGCAGTGTAGAAAGCTGTTGAAACGAGAGATGGCTTTAAAATTGTCGTTCTAGTTTTATTCAAAGGTAAGAGTGAAAAAGAAACGTAAAATTAAAGAATGGGGGAGGAAGGGAAACAAGCTTATATCGGGTGTATCAAACTGCTACGACACTTCATACAAAAATAATTCATCATACGTATGACCGACAACGGTTCGGTGGTTTCGGTTCTCGGCGCGGGCTAACGTTTATTCGGAAGCTGGGTACTGGTGAAAATGTGCCCCTCAGACTAGAGAAAATGTGCCCATCAACAGGTGAAAATGTGCCCCAAAGCAATAGGAGGGGTACAGAATCTCCACTTTTTGAAGCATGTTTCTCACTGCTTTATTAAAAAATGCATCCAGTTTTGAGAAAAAGTGATAGGATAAAACTGGATTGAACACAACGACTTCATGTACCGTACAGAATAAATAAAATGCTCCAATTGCAGTCACCACCGGTTTCATACAGACAAACCCTCATCAAATGTAGACCGACCCTCGTTATTTCTCCCCGGCGCGCGCCAAATACGGGCTGCTGCTGCTGCTGTTGGCATCACCACAGCCTTCTCTCTCACTCAATGCGCTTAAACACGAACTAACAAAAGCCCGCTGGCCATCAGGATTGTATAATACACGGGCTAATCACGCTCGTTGTACTGGTGGTGAGGGGGGGGGAGGAAGGGGGAGGGAGGGGGCTTGGGCAGGAATAAAACCCACTTCCACGCAGCGTGTATATACGAGCGCGTAAATGGAGGCAACAACGGAACACAACACTGAACATTTGTGATTGTTTATGGCCTCAAATCTGGCCAGTTTCATCCAAAAAGCATGCATGCATACAACGAGCGAGTAGTTGTATCTCTACTGCCAGTTGGTTGGGGGAAAAGAGTAGACCTATCTTCCTGTGAACCCAAGATCCAAACGCCCGAAAATATTTTTGGGTACGAGCCAACAAACATGAGAGTTAAGATGGATGGCACTGTTTTTATTTCCAAACACTGCAGTGAATAATATTACAAGTACTACAAGAGATTCCGAACTCCTTGCGTCGCTTAGGCAAAAAAAAAAAATATAAGGCGCACATTCGAGCCGGGAATCGAATCCAGGACCACCGCACCGCAGCCGGGTGCAATTGAGACGGGGCTACAACAAATTAAATAAAGAGCACAATTTAAATTTTTAAAAATACTGCCATTTCTTTTTTTAAATGTCCGGAGACAACCGAGGACTCCAACGCGGCAGAATTGGCATCCATTTCCCGATGAAACGACGATGATCGTCCCGCCAAGCTAAGTCTCGTTACCCACAACGAAAGTCAAGGGAACAGGGACGGTGTCGAGGAGGATTGACCACTAACAATACGTGCTCATTGAAAAAGTACAGGAAAAGTTGCGCAACATCCCCCAGTCCATCCCAGCGATCCGCGAAACAAATTAACGGTTTGATTAACGACACAGACACGATAGAAGTCGGAACTTCGTGCAGTACTAACCAACCGTACAACAACACCAGACCGCAAAAATTGGGCAGTAATCAAGCGGCTAAATTAAAACCAGCTTATAAGTGCACGCCCGCAATACGTAGAACAGTGTATGGAAACCGATTCGGCGATTAGCGAGATATAGCCCGGGCATACATAAATGCCCAGAGGCAAAATCCCTTAGCATTGTGCGTCACGCTGAGTAGCGCGGCAGTACGAGAGGGAGATTACACCAGTCAAAACTTGACCGTATCGGCTTATTTTCTCTACCAGGGCTTCCGTTTAACGGGGCGTTTGTGACAATACGTCAAACGGGAGGGCCCGAAATTTGCTGGCGGCCTCATTCGAGCCATAATCAACCAGCACGAATCCACTTGGTACCCACTTGCCATTGTTGGGCCATTTAAATGGAGAAACGGATGCATGGAAAAAAAAAATAACTCGTCTTTTAATGGAAAGTTGGACCGTCTGAATGAGCCGACAGTCGTTGAAGTTGTCAGAAATTGGCGTTTCAAACTTGATTCATTGATAATTCAAATCGGATTTATGAATGAGTCTAATCGGGTCCATTGACGAATCAAAACTGGTTAATCGATTCACTGATGATTGAAATCTAATTAATTGAGCTACTGATGATTCAAATCTGATTAATTGGTTCACAGATTATTAAAATCTGATTTTCTGAGCTTTCTTCATGTTCGCGTTTCATTACTCGTCGGCTATTTTCTCATCAAATGCAGTTTCGCCTAGAACGACTTGAGCGCCACATTAAAAATTACTGAAAAGATAAAATTAAGCGGTAGCTTTCGTCGGAAAGAGAACTAAAAAAAAAGAACGTTAACTCGCAATCGAAAAGCTCACATTACGAAAGGTGTATCCAAAGGATTTTTTTTACGAAAATTGTACACAAATCTACCACGAATGACCACAAGAGAGGCCACAAACATACCAATACGCTGAAGGAAAACAAAGAATTAAAAAAAAAAATTTTTTTCGGTTTCCTTCTCTCCCTGGTCAAAATTCCCAGGACGCCGCCCCCTTCCCCACCACCCTCCGGCGACACACCGATCAATTCCACGCGCGTACCAACCACACACAACACACTATCCACGTTTTTGGACCTCGTTGGTATGCCGCCGCACGCGCGTGACGAAAATGCATGGAAGCGAGTGGATTTCAATATATACGAGTGCATTTTGGCGGCCGCAACAGAGAAATGGGGAGGGGGGAGGCGGTACACGCACACACGCACGGCTTTGCTTTTGCACGGATATCCTCCCAAGTCCACCCGAACACCGCCAAGCGAACGCTCCGATTCTCCGGACCCTTTAGGCGTTGGTCTCGTGAGGTGGCGGCCAATTCGCCAGGCTTAGAACGTGGGGGTGCCCGTGAGTGACGTGCTCAACGGAAGCAATCGATTTTTAATAACGCCCGCAATACCGATACACACGCACGGCTGGCGGGCATACACGCAAAATCCTCCACCAAAACCGCCGATATATACCGCTGGAAAAACGGCCGCTTATTTGACGGACGCATCGGTATAGAATCCCGAATCAACCCGGTCAGAGTCATAGGCGTTGGGGTCTATGGAGAATAAACGATCGGCTTTTGAAACGCCGACGGACCACCAGCGTCGTATGAACAGGTATTCAGTATCAATAGCACATTTAGAACACATCGGCGTATACATCTGTATCAATCGACCGTACAACAGAAACATTGCCAATTACAGATAGTGCACCCCAACAACAACGGCGATGACAACGCCGCCTATCGGGACTCGCTGGAGGAAAAGAATAATAATTAGTTGCAAAGGCACGAATCCGAGTTTTGTTTTTTCTGCGCTGTTGCGAATGGCAAGAGAATGTGTCCCTCTAAACGCTTGAACTTGCTATTGGGTTTTATCGTTCTTTGAGATATGTTATTGTTTGAGTTCATATTGGGTCAGCAAAGAAAGTCATGAAGACTAAACAGAAAATGTGTTTCCTTCAGAATCTGTTGCATATGTGGGTATGGATCGAGAAGTTTGCCATATTTTTTTGTTAATTATTGTAGCGACTACAGTAGATACTGTACCTATTTTGTTATGGCAAATCAATATGTAAGAGCACTTAATTTTTTTAAAAAATGTATGATATCACGAAATTATTTTTTTCTCCTAATCCCTGAAGTAAACATACAGGAGAATTTGGACCCCTCATGTTGTTACATTGTGTGAGTGACACTGTTTCCATCAGAAGCCATGAATCTAATAACCGAAAGCCAGGGCCGGGAATCGAACCCGGAACCGCTTCAGCCGGTTGCAATACCGACTGCGTCAGTTCACCTATCCAGATCTAGACCTAAACTTTCACAACAATAAAAAAATAGCCCGTAATGGGACTCACGATCTCAGGAGGATGTGTGGACCGGTAGCGAGAGAGAAACCCCGAGTTCAAAGAAGAAACGGAAAAATTGCCGCATCCGATCGGCGACGAAGGGAGAGAGACCCACGACATCGCGTGCGGCCGCATCGACCCCACACCCATCCCCGCCAATTTTCCGTCGTCGTCGTCGCCGTCCACGGTGTCCCCGACACAATTTTTCGGTAGGTCCACGACGGCGCGCGAACGCACGCCAATCGGTAAGCGCTACGGCATCCCGTGATAACGACGACGATCTAGCGGAACGGAACAGCTGGTCGTTCGCCGGACTTGACCGAAATCGCGCACGCCACGCCGAATCGGAGGATGCATTTACGGGTACATTCGAGCTTTTGTATGGGTCAATGCGAGCTGCGAATTCTATCAAGACTTGCATTGGCTATGTTGGTCAGCCAAAACGAGAGTTTGAAATGTAAATTCTGTGGTACAGGTGATTATAAAAGGGTTGTATAATTTTAGGAAATTAGAGCTTAAAATAATTTAAAAAAGTAATTTTAATGCATCAAAAATAAAATTTCTCAATTTTAGATCTTAAAGGAAATAATATTGCATAATTTTTGGAGTAATAAACAATAAAATTACATACTTCTAGCTTAAAAGAAATAAAATTTCAAAAAATTTCTTGCCCCTCCCTCCCAATGTTTTACACACTTTAAGAGTTTAAAATAAATACATTTTCGGAACATTTCTTCGCACGACTCTTCACATTGTTATGCACATAAGCATATACGCCGGAAGTCAGATTCGGATTTGGCGAAAAACGCAAGGCGCCCGTAGCGAAACCTGGGCACAGCTCCACCGACACTGGTCCAGCCCTGACGTCAGTCAACTACGGGAATCCTATTTCGGGTCCGCTTTTTACCTCGCCAAATAACGCGACCCGCGGTTTTCGCTGGATCAATTATTCGGGAGGGAGAACCCCCAGGGTGCGCCACCATCGAGCAACATTTTGAACAACAATAATCATCGCGCGGCGGCCAACCACGAAACAACGCGTACATCAATCCACCCCACACCCTAACCCATCCCCCCAAACAGATTTAACTCAACGGTGGTGGGGGAGGGAAAGAGGGTGGAAAACGGAGGCATTAAAAGCCAAAGCACGCGTGAAATCCGACAGATTACAGAAGTAGATATTGGGGGGGGGCGCGCTTGCCTATTTATAGACACGGCACCCCGCTTTTCCGAAACAGGAAATAAATTCGCGACAATTTCGAACGCGGGTATAAACGCGAGATAAGAGCGTCAAAGTGAGCATATTTGGTGGTGGTGGTGGCGGACGCAACCTACATTGATAGAGCGGGCACGCGCGTTTCGGCTCGTTCCAGGGAGAAAGAGTGGGTCGCCGGCACATGCTTAGCGCGCGCGAGCGTTCGGGACGCTAATTGTTAAAAACGATCGGGCGCGAGAGCGGCACTTTCATTATTGAACTCGGGCTAGAAAGATCCATAAAATGCATCAATGGGGACCGGATTTTTAAGTTTAAAAAAACCAATCTTACATTTTTTAACGTGTTATTATTTTTTGTTTGAAAAAACTGTGTGGAGAAATTTTACTTTTTTATTATTTTATTTTTAGTGGGAAAATTCCCTTAACTATAGCTATTACTTAGGCAATGTCTGAGGGGCAACTTTTCACCAGGAACTCGGGAAATCGAATAAACGAAAGACCGCACCGGAAATCGAACCCGGGAACGCCGAACAGCAGCCGGTTAAAATGCTGACTGGGTTAAACGGGATCTTTAGATATTTCCGAATATTTTTTTTTTGTATCTGCAGAATTCCACAAATCAACCAATAAGCTATTGGTTGCAATTGTATAAGAAAATTTATTCCAATTAAACAGTTTTTTTATTTCAAGTACTGGCAAGAAATAATGCGGTTTCTAGCGCACAACAATAAATATAATAAACGCAAAAACAAGACGTTTACGTCAATAGAAATATTTTCGTTTTTTCGTCTCTTTCGCGTTCATGTCATGAGAAGAAAAATAAAACTAGGTAACTTCATCGAGAATATCACAAAAAACCGTTACATTAAATAAGAGTCTTGTAATTATGCCTTGTTCCAAAACTAGCAATAATCCGTTAACCAACAAAAAATAAAGTATCGTTTCATTTTTGGTACAACCCGAAAAAAAAAAAAAAATGCATAAATAACTACCAGTAAAACGAAATTGTTGCCAAACCATCGAGTTTCCCCGCGAAAGTGGGTTGTTTTCGTTCGGTTTCCCTTATTTTCGTGTCGAAATATTTATAATGGTAGGGGAGAGAGAGAAAGAGAGAAAGAAACGATTGTAGTCGCAACGATTTCACGATTTTTCGTTGTTTCGCCCTTCCCCCTTTTGTTTTCTCGGCGCGGAAACACAAGCCAGACCAGCCACCTTTTCGTTCCTGCCCCCTCCGGAGAATAAGAAGAAAAAAAAACACCAAAAACAATCCACTCATAGTTTATGCATAGACAAAATGGCGGCGCAGTCGAGCATTTCTCACATGCAGGTCGAATTATTTTCGCAATCGTGCCATCGACTAATTACACGTTGGCGCTGAGCTGCTGCTGTCAGACAGACGTACGTACGTACAAAAAAAGGTAACGCCAACAACTAACCGCAAAAAAATATAACAGAAACTGGCATTGCGTAACGCGGTCGAAAAACGAATTCACTTTACACGTATACATGATAGCTAGCGGCTGCCAAGTAATGTTTCCTCCACGGACAAGGAACTAATGGGCAGCCACCACTTGATGGCGCCAGCCTATCTGACCAAATCGCAATTACGAATTACAAAAATTGCCGCCACAAAATATAACGGTACACAAAGAAATGTATTTTTCAAAACTCCTTTCCACTGAGGCGAATGGTAAAATTTTGATTTCGACCAACTTGGAAATCTCAACTCCTCTTAGTGTATCAATCAATTTTATTTCTGTTTCTGATCTTAGCGCTCGAGAACCCCTCTTCCGTGTATCACTCTTATTTCTGTTTTAATGTGTATTTGTACCCCTCATAGTACTCAAGAACCCCTCTCGTGAATTATGGTGAGGGGCACATTTTCAACAGTACCCCGAGATTGAATTAAACGTGAGCCCGCGCTGGGAACCGAACCCGATACAAGGGTATTATTTTTCAAAAAAAAAAAACGCAATTTCACGGCATGCATCAATTTTGTGAAAATTGTCAGTCCGACTGTAACAAGGGTTAGAAGAACGGGTCACACCAGAATGGTCAATGTACCACTATGTAACTTTGACCCTACAAACATTCCTATTTCCCAAGAGTGTTTCGGCAGTGGAACAATCAAACAAGAGTCACAAATACAGATCCTGTTAAAATAGGACAACCCCATCTTCGTCCATAAC
>JAUJYS010000250.1:0-26482 GCA_033995665.1 Melogona broelemanni | reverse complement strand
GCTGCCAATCTCCTTCCCAGCCCTTCCCTGCCCCTCACATATCTCCATAGAGACACGAGGGTGCAGTAGTCCTGTAGCGCACTAGGCGCTACGGTGTCTTTTAAGAAAAGAAAAAAAACCACCCCGTTTCGGATCAGTCATCCTGAGTTAACTTTTACAATGTCCCACATATTACGATATTTTATCACGTGGGAACGTGTATGCCAGCCAATCACGCAGGGGTTCCAGCTTCCAGGTGACGCGCAGATTTGTTTAACCAATGCACGCTCAATCCCCACATAGGCTGACCTCTTATCTTTAAAAACCTTGTTCATTGGCTAAAACAAATCTGCGTGTCACCTGGAACCCTATGCACCAAATGCTCCCTAGGTGGCGCATTAGCTCATTTCACAAAAGTTCTCGCTTAGGTTAACCTTCTATCTTGAAAAACTTTGCCTCAGTCCACCATTGCACGCGCACCATGCCTGACTGTTTCTCTGATTTGCGCCCCGGGGCCGGCGCCATGGGAATTGCGTTTCAATTATACCTGTTGGACTTTTTAGCACGCGCGCTTGCGTGCGTTCCACTTTTTCGTTTGTCATTTATCGATTATTGCGGTCGGCTGCGTTATCTGGCATGCGCTTCGTGACTGCAGCCTTGCTCAACATTCCAGACGCACCCCCTCCCCCCGGCCCCTGTTTCACCCGTTTCAACAAATTCATATAATCATCCGGTAAACACGCGCACCCTTAACGGCAGGAGGGAAATATGCAAAACCAATTTGCCGTGTGCGGGACAAATCTGGACAAACTGCGTCAAATCCTACGTCCAACTGTCCGTTTCTATTGGACGAAAGTTCTGAAAACACTGCCCGTGCAGTGTTAGACAGTGTTGGATAGGAACGAAACGGAAAATTTCCGTTCCTAGGAGCTATTTCCTTTTTTGAGGAACTTGGAACGCCTAGGTTCTTTATAGTAGTCCATATAGGATGCCATTGTTCCGTGAAAATTACTTGAATTTATTTATTTTTGCTTGAGTTTTCGTTGGGGCCCGACCAGTTGCAGACAAGCTGCTCTACCAATACACTTGCGCCCTCATTCATCGCCACAGCGGCAGGAAGACTAAAAAAAATCACGATTAGTACATTTTTCTGGTTTATATTACGGGCGTTCAATAAATATCTGCAATCATTTTCCAAAAGGCGAACGGCTGGATGGATATCAATGAAATTCGGAACATAACTACTATCAACTCTTACAAATCACTCGGAAAAAAATCGATTCCTAGGGATTAAATTTTCTAAATATTTTTGGATGAGCGCGTTCCCACTCCCATTCCCGCTCCTCCGATGAATAAAGGAACCAATTCCCTCTCTAGTTACTCAAAAATTTGAAGGAATCTAAGCGTTCCTAAGTTCATTTTGCACTTGTACTCGTACTCGTGTACTTGTAAAGATTATAAAAATTGAACCCGTTCCAGTTCCTCAAAAAAGGAACAAGTTCCCGTTCCAGTTCCTCAAAAAAGGAACAAGTTCCCGTTCCAGTTCTGATAAAAAATAAGAGGAATCTAGACGTTCCTAAGTCTCCCAAAAAAGGAACCGGTTCCTATGAACGGAACTTTTCTGACCCGTTCCTACCTAACACTGTCAAACCAGGTGTACAGGACACGAGGCTATTTCCTTTTGTGAACGAACCAGATTGGAGATTCAGTATTTAGATGACGTTGCGCTTGACCGATAAGCTAAGCGCAGATTATTGCCCTGATGTGTAATTTGGAATGTATGAGACTTTTTGATCGTGCTAGACACGCATTTGCAGATGCATTAGCATTGGCATGCTTTGTATCAAGAGATTAAACCGCATCAACAAGGGAGGGCCGTCCAAAAAGGTTCTCGAAACAAAATATTTTTAACGCTGTAAAAAATAAGTGAAAATTAATATTTTTTTGGATATTTTGATGGTAATGATTGACACCACTTTGGTAAATATTTCTTGCAGTGGCAAGAAATTATGTACCCTTCTAAATCCTCTCAATTATAAAATTATATTTGGAGGGGCCCATTTTCATCAGTTCCCACGGATTATTTAAACAGTAATCCCGAAATGCAAATTAATCAAACTTTTAAGTATTTTTTGTTATACATTAATTAAAACGTTAACAGACAACAAATTTAGACAATTATTTACCAATTAAATACAACTTTTTTAATATGCTAGTGCGGATTTCAAAACATAGTAATAGTCTCAAATATTTTAACTTACGCAATTCCCTATTTTGCCAAATAGCCATACCAAATGGTCTAACTGCAGAGTATTGTTTTGTGCTTAAGTAGAAATGAAAGCGTCTCAATGTTTATTTTATCAATTTCATCCAAAGAGTGACTTTTTGGACGAACCTCTTTGCTGCCGGCCGGTTCTATTGATTCCGTTCAGCACAGGTAAAATCATTAGCGGTGGCGCCGTTCAGCGAGTGTGTGTGTGATAACCCAGAGGGCAATTCCAATTTGCGCCAACTGTACGGTCAGCATTACGACTTGGACTCACGCCATATGGCCTATAGTCGTTTGCCTCCCGTATTCGCATGCAAATAGATGGAACAAGGTCTCTCTTTGGTCACCTACATTATATCTTCGAGATTATCTCATTCCCCCTTCACTCCAACCAATTTACCCTCGTTACCCTCTCACCAATGAAAACGAGTAAGTTATTTTGTTTTTATAATTGTGGTGATATTGAAGGTTAAATGAACGACAGATACAAACAAGGTGTATTTTTCTAAAGCCCGTGCCTTATTATGCAATTATGCGAACACAATTCATGAAACAAAAGTAAATAATTTATTTGTAAAAGTGAGAAAGTGCACCAAGAGAAGAATTTACTAGAAATCGTTCATCTTTCCTTTCACAATTTAAAAATGATTTTTTGTTTTTATTTCAAGTTGCCTAATAATACAACGCTCTCCAGCTCTCCAGCAAGTCAGTTGGCCAGGAGCCTGCCAGGGAAAGAATACGTACATCAAAAATGAATTTGGCGATGTGCGTACTTGGTGTCTTAAGAGGATAATAGACATTAACGGAGTATTTGCTCAGAACGAATGTGTATTTTGTTAAATCTATTTGTCAAGCACTCGGCGCACCTTCGAAAACCATATTTTTCTCACTAACACTTTTTTCAATTTATTATAGCCGACCAACTTGACATTTTTGTTTATCAGTCTGCAATTGAATTCACCTTGATGATCAAGTTGGTTACCAAAATTTAATAAATTAATTCTATTTTTTTTTTCTACAAATTCAATAGCTCTTATTTTACAAAGCTTATTTTTAGCTGTTCACTGGGGGTCCTACCATTTTTTTCTTGAAATGACTGATTTGCATTTGCGAGTTGTTCGAACACTTACTTACGCACTAACATTATTCTTGAAAATTTGAAATTATTAAAAATATTAATTTAAATAAAAATAAAAATGAGCAATTGGCCCTTAATTACATTTCGCTGAAGACGAATTGTGATGATTCCGAAAACGTTACTGTTGCAAGTGTATGTTTTTGAGGGCCAGTATGTCAAGATCAAAATTTATATCTTTAGTTACTTCAAATTTTCACGAATGATGACGGTGGGTAAGCGATTTTAGTCGAACAACTTGCAAAATCAAATCAGTCATTTCTAGTTAACCTTACGCTCGAATCTGCGTGCTTTTTTTTCGTTTTAAAGGGACCTGGAATTTTTTCCTAGTCTACATGTAGTCTACATGGAGATTTCTTACCTAGTGGCCAATCTTCAAAGTGCAAATGACAACGTACAGGCACGGATTTCGGAAAATTTCACCAGTCTGGGACGGGAATTGAAACCGCGTCACGCGAATAGTAGCTCAACACGCTAACCACGACACCAAATTAATAATAGGCGGTTCGCTCACATGTAAAATATTTGTTTATGGCGCGCGCGCGTACGCTCGACTGAAACTCGGTTCCTGGAATCAACCCCCGAAAAGTCGATGGCGTGTAATTACCAAGTAGTAGTACGCCTACATTGAGGAATGCCTACAGCAACATATATTGTCGCTCTTTTTCCTCCTCCCGCTCTACTATAGCTAATAAGCGGCGACATTAAGCGTACACGAGGCTCCGTATTTGAAATGCACTCTGCCGCATCTCTGTCGATATTAATATCGCCTCTAATAAAGACCAGATTTATCCTGGTAAGCCACTCTAGGACTACTCGGCGCATCTAGAGTACGTCACCGACAAGGCGTATGACAACGTGCCAAAGAACATTTACAACGAATTATCACTCGTTTACATCCCGCCTTCAATGGCCTTCCAGATTGTAACTGTGATATCCTTTTGCGTTTGAATTACACGTGGGAACACACATATGTTGAATTGAGAGATCCTGGTGGATTTGAGTTCAATTAATTTCTGTTGGGATTTGTGTAAGTACGTTATCAGGCACCCATTAAAGATCTCTGCTTATGTCTGAAATCTACACTAGGACTAGGTTACCTTCCCCTCCCAGCAGTTATAAAATTATCATATTGAAAGCAATTAAGGAACTTTCCCAATTTTTTGACCACTTACTGGTTTTCACTTACTGGCTAACCAATTGGTTTTCCTGATCGATCAACCGTTGCGTATTTCTTTGCCCATATATAAGCATGTTACGGAAAAAAAAATCTCACACTAACCGCCTGCCGTAGACATGACCACATTCGCTTTATTTAAAATTACAAAAAGTGGAGGTTATCGTTGGGTGTTATAGGTGTTTCGTAATAGAGAAATAAGTTGATCAATTTCATCTTTCTCAATTTATTTTTAATGTGTCCTGGTAACGCTGCTTTGCATTGCCGCTTTGCATTCGAATTCCCGACGCTACCCACACCCTGAATACTGTCGATTGCAATCGAAGCTGGCGGTGCAAACGTGACATGAGCTGACGCGGTCGGATATATCAGTTTCTGTGTGTGTGTGCATATCTGTTTTGCATCACCAGGGGTAACATGTGTCGCCAATCCTTAGAGACTCGGGAGTTGATGTGCATGTGTGTTCGTGTGTGTGTGTACAGCTCGAATGCCCGCAAGTTGTATACGCAGCCTTCATCTATAGTTTTAAAGATTTGTTATCAATGTTGATGTAGAGTCGGGTGTGGGCGGCAAAACTGTCTCGCGATATGCTAGCGCAAATGTACAGGGTGCTCGCAAATATTTGTAATTTTTAAATAGCAAAAATTTTTAAATAGCATCATTTTTAAATAGCATAAACTTATATCCACTCATTGCTTAATTAAATTTATGAGTTTATTTTATTTTATTCAATTAGACAATTAGATCGATTCATCATTTGCAATTTAAATGAAAGATATGACATTGATATAAAAGTAAATATGCTTAATTTTAAATACCTATTTTAATTGTAAGTACCTCACAGCTTAATTTTAATTTTAACCTTAATTTTAAGTACCTCACAGCTTCATGTAAAGATTTTTTTTATTTCAAGTTGTCAATTATTACAACGCATTTCTATGATGGGTCTTGGGTGTTTTGAGGGTCTGGGAAGAGGGGGGGGGGGGTCTTGGGGGTCTGGGAGTCTAGGTATCTAGATGTCTAGGTGTCTTGGAGTCCCTCCATACAAGTATGTAAGATAGATATATAAAAATACAAGTAATAACGCGACTGTCGATAGCTCGAATCGTGTAAAGGTCTTTTGACAGTTTTTTATATATTAAAGAAACGGGTAAATCGAATTACCTTACTTTGTTTATATAAAAGCAAATTTAGTTGTTCTTTGAAATTGTGCTTGTACTCGGTACAAAATGTTTTTTTGTTCCGATACGATTCTTTTTTTTTTTCGTGCCTTTCATTAAATTTAATTGTTACAACAAAGAATCAAGTTTATATTTCTTACGCTGCAGTATAAAAATACGTTGTGACAAACAGTATCGTATTTCATTACTCGGAAATATTTTTTTCTTCCGGTAAGCAACGACCTAGAGACAGGAGACATGGAGTAGCTATTAGCAACCGCTGTCAGTCGCCCGATTTAGAATCTTCGGCTCGTGTAACAAGCCAACCGCGCACGGGGCCTAATCTTCGATTGTGTGTGGCAAGGTGCTCGCTCGGTTTTTATTTTCATTTGTGGTATTTGGTTCTCCAATTTTTTTTTTTTTTTTTTTTTTTTGCATCCACTCGCGTGCGCCATATTCAATTTCATGGAAGCCGACAGCCCCACTGACTAAACATTTTGCCTAATGAGAAGTGAGGTGCCTACAAAGCGATTCTCATAAATATAGTTTTACTACGGCGGCTAGATTTTATTTTTTCCTGTCGGTCTCTTAACTTGGTAGGGAAACGAGATTTGCATGTAAATTTAAAGCTGGAAATTGTGTGAAAATTAT
This sequence comes from Melogona broelemanni, assembly GCA_033995665.1. Classification (NCBI taxonomy): domain Eukaryota; kingdom Metazoa; phylum Arthropoda; class Diplopoda; order Chordeumatida; family Chordeumatidae; genus Melogona; species Melogona broelemanni. Next base: position 20,111 of record JAUJYS010000250.1, on the reverse strand, counting down.
TATCGGTTTATGCAAAAATTGTCAAATATATTTGTGGTTTTTAGGTAGGTATATAAGACAGTTATAACGTTTGACTTGGAATCGCAATTGATTTATTTTAATGGCGTCTGAATCCCTCTAGTCTATTTGCTCGCCACATTTTTGCTAGCTCTAGCTTTTTTATACTGATTTTTTTTTTCTTGAGCGAACTAGGTTACAAGCTGATCGTTTCTTTTACAGAAGCCGGTGCATTACAATTTAATTCAAGTCGGTATACACTTTAATTTGCTCAGGCAGCTTCACGAGAATCCAAACCGAGCGTAATTTAATTTTTACCTCAAACGGTGCGCGCGATGTCGACGAGGGGGAGGGCCGGCCCAACACAAAAAAAAATCGAAATTTTGTTCAGCCCTGGCTTAATTTAAGCAATGGCAAAGACAACAGTGTTAACATCTGATGTTTTGATTTACCCGCAACACTATATAACGTTATCGTGAGTTTATGAGTATGAACTCTGGAACATTGGTTTACTCACGCAGTTTAATCAGCTGACTCTACAATGTGTTTATATAACGTTGGACAAGTCACAACTCAGATGGTTTGAGAGATTTGGTGATGGGAAAGTCTTTGGTTCGATTCCTGGCATGGGATCTCGTTTATTCGATCCCGGTGTGCTGGCAAGGATATTGTCTCCCCAAATACACGTTGAAGTGCTGAACAATGTTGGGTTCGTTCCTTTTGAAAAGGAACCAGTTCCTGTTCCTCCGATGAAAAAAGGAACCAGTTCCCGTTCCTCAAAAATAACAAGGAACCTAGGCGTTCATCCGTTCCTCAAAAAAGGAACCAGTTCCTAGGAACAGGAACTTTCCGTTCCGTTCCTACCCAACACTGGTGCTGAATTCACTACAGTGAACACATATTACCAAACGAGCAACGTCTCTCACGGCTTTACTTCCATTCCATGGGACGGTAAGAATTTTTCTCGCGCTGAGAAATTGGGGAGGTATCAGCCGGGATCCGAAACGCGATCACGCGCATAGTAAGCGAGCACGCTTATCACTACACCACCGTAGAAGTCCTCGGGGCCCGAATGGAAAATTTGCAGCAGACTAGAAATTAGTCCGACCCCAATTGCAGTGGCAATTGCGTTAATTCGGCTACGGTGGCGCCGTGCGGTGTCACTACGCTGAATTATGCATTCGATGCTTACGTGGGAAGTTTTTTTTTTGCTCAAACGAATTCAGGAATTTCACGCGTACCATGCATGCATGCGCTGCTAAAGTGCGATAGACACGTAGCCATCGATTGGAAATGTACCTAAATTAACGTATTTCGCTCGTGGTTTCTCGTATTTACTTGCCGTGAATCATCAAATTGTCGTTGTTGGTGATCAGGGTACATTTGGTTATTTGCGATTCGCTATATAGGTGGCGCACATTTCGTCGATTGGTAGTACTGCGATTTCGAGAAGTTTCCATTTGATAACTTGTATGTATGATTTAATATTTTTTATTACTGATTATAAATTTAATTTTTATTGTTTATATTTTTCTTAGATTTTTAATTATATTGCTGATAGGGAGCCTGTGGGGTATGGTGATATACCTTTGCAACGTTGAGTCGTCGTCAAGCCAGTAATAGGCTAGAAAATGGACGATATAACTCAACCTCCAGCTTTATACATCCGCGGCATCATAACTTTTGGAAAACATGGAATTTTATTTGGGGAATGTTTTTTTTTTGCGAAATTAATTTTATTGCGATGGTGATCAACCACAACCTCGTGCCGTTTCATAATCAATTTAGCTTACGGCCATTTCTTGCCACTTCTTGCATCATATATAATTTTAGCGTCATGCCAATAACTCAAGTCAAATTAGATACTTGCATAAGATGCGGAATTGTGGAAAAATGCCCTTTCTCACCGCGAACAGCCATTCTCTGTGGAAACGCTGCACGTTGTATAAAATGTGCAATGCTAAAAAGCTACCATACAGGGGTTGCTTTTGCGCTATAGAAAGCATAAGGGAATCAAAGCACCGCGAATGGAATTTTTTCCTTTTTTTTCTGACAAGCATGTAAATAGTATTATCTCGATCGCGATCTGAATGAATTACCGAGCCACATACTTTGACCTCAACCATTTTATGTGAGCGTCATTTTTTTCTCTGGCATTTTCCGATTTTCTATTCGAAATTCCGTGGGTTGTATACATTTATTTAAATGGGGGGTGGGGAAACATTGGCGGTTTAGAACTGCCACTGCGTGCTCGGAATGCAGAGCGACTAATACAATAAAGCCGAAATATGACTGAAGCTCGCGTTTTTTGAAACCCTATTGTGGGGACGATGGAGAGAAAGCGACGCGATTGGATTGTGGGGATAAAAATATAGATCACTTGTGTACAGGGTGACCAAATAACTTGTGCCAGTTCATTTGTACTTTATAGTTCTTTTGTATTTTTGTCAGTTACAAAATATACACAGTGTATATCACTCCATGTTTATTCCAGTTATTCCAGAACGCAATTAGTAACAATTTAAAAGTAGGCAACAAAATATAATAACTCACATTACTGTTTAATATGCATTTGTATTTTTTTTTCTATGTGAGATATACTTTTACCACGGAATTTTATTTGATTTTTAAAATTTGTATGCACTAAAAAATATGGTGGTATGTGGCATCGATGTTGAGATTTGAACAGATTGAAACATATTTTAATATTCAAAACAGTTCTCTTGTGAATTGATAGCTGCTGAAACGTTACGAGCCAATATTGTTTTAAAGATTTAGTCATGTAATTTGCTGATCACTTGATAAGTCCAATATGAATGTCGTATACTGGTTGACTCGCAGGAGCATATTGATGATCCAATTTCCGTTTTCTGACTGCAAACGATGCGTGGTTCCGGCAAAGCCAACCGCTGCTTCGCTCAGATACAAAAATAGTAACTCATTTGCCGGCAGTTGTGTCGCTAAATTAACATCGATTGCTGTTATTGACAGAAGGGGAAAAGCAAGAGGCAAGAGGCAAGACTGGCTCCTGGTAACGCCAGCTTCTACTGCCCACAGCATATGCTGCTTCTCAAAAGACTCATTTCCCCGCATACACATTTTTTCTCCAGGCCTGACTCCTCTAGACATTTGTCGCGATGCAGTTCTGAGATACCCTTCTAACGAGCTGTTTAAATAATTCAACGTTCACGGTTTAATGTAAAAAATAAAAATGTAAAAGCAATTTACTGTATTCGGTACGGTTTAGAAACAAGATTTAATCAGCCACTTTGACTTGATTTGATTTGTGGATTATGGACACCGCAATATAGGTTTGAGCGCCGTCGTGCTGAATTTTTTTTTCGATTTTTTTTTGTTTGGGAAATCATTTAAGAAGATCTTGAAGAAGTCATTTTGCACCATACTTTTTGTTTTCTCGAAGAAATTGGATAGCAAACTTATATTCTTTCGTGCAAGGCATTTTCACAGCTGATTGTGGCAAACGCGCTGTGTAATTACGTATTGCATCTGTAGAGCGCGCCACCCGCAAGGTGTAAATTTTGAAATGTGAAACAAGAAAATCAAAAAATGATAATGTCCTCTTTTTATCACCGAATTTCATAATAATTTGGACTTTTTTTTTGCCGACTTATTCAAAATAATAAAAGGGGGTTCATTATTCCTGGACCACCCTTAATATCCGCCATTTTGCTATTTTCGTCAAAGTATAAGTACATAATTGAACAGCAGCTGGCGACCTGTCGCACCTTCTCGACTCTTTTCCATCGCCAGGTCAAATCTGGTTACGTCATTTGGCAGCGTGTCACACCACCTACGTATCCATTTCACGCGTCCCCCGTCACGTCATCCTCCGGGGGTAGGGGTGGCGTGATGGTCGGCAGTGGCTTTTTCGTTTCTGCCCGAGAAATATACCGATTGGGATGCTGCGGCCATCTTCTTTCGCGCTCTCCTCCTCCTACGTGTGATTCCGTGGGGAGCGTCGGCAAGACGAGACGACTCCTTCCGAGTGATTTTGTTGTTTGCGCTCCACGGTCGAGCGGATACGACGGATTCATGGGGTGACGGTGATGGTAGTTGGTGATGGTGGTGGTAAGGTGGGCGTTGCGCCCCAATCACAATGCAATTGCATTTGTTTTCCTTGAACGGGTTGAGGTAAAGGGAGTGGGTGAGGAGGCGGAGGGAGAAGGGCAATGGCGGAAATCGGTGACAGATTCTGCCGACGGCTTCTTTAGCTGATATTGTTGTACTTGATGCGCGCTCTGGGCTTGACACACAAAGGTGGCCGGCGGGTACTGCCTCAGTGAACCGTAAGGTGTATCATTCTCGAGGTGATCTGACTGACCGATTCTTATCCAATTTGGAAATAGAAAATGTTACTACATTTTCATTATTCCAGATTTTTTATTTTAGCAGTTGAATGATGATGGTGCTTGTGCACGCCGAGACGAGACTGCTCTATTATCAATTTATGCTATCGATTGAATTTCAATTTATTTTTATAGTTGGTTTTGTGGATGATTTTGAAGAATGAGGTTGTTGCCCAATCATATGAAATATTTTATATATCGTAATCTTTATCAGACATTTGCAATGGATATAATTGGCTTAATCCATGACTTTTCATTTCGTACGGCAAAATATAGGTCACTGTCGTTTATCCCCCACATTTACGCCAAATTGTTAGAGCTCTAACGTGTTCCGCCGTGTGGCCCCACTCTGGATGTCACTAAGCCAGAAAAATCCGGATATTTCGGTCGGGAATCAAACCCACAATCACGGGTAACTTTACACATTTAAACATCCCAAGTAAAATGTATTTTAAGGTTAACTCGTTTTGTTTTCTCTCTAATACTCGTTTTTCGTGTGTTTAGTCCGTCTTCATAACGTTTTAAAGTTGCCGTCATCGTTTCCAAAATGGTCTAGGTTACAACCTATTCTTTAGCTTTGTTCATCAAACGGCTCCTAAACTTAATTCACGATTTAACTTTATCCAAACGCGCACTACATCACACGCCTTCACACTCTTCACTACATCACTCTACAGACTCTTCACTACATCACCCGCTACCTCAGACTGGCTTGCGTATAGTCCAGCACAAAACCTCCTTCATTTGTGGCTGTACTATATTATTGTCCCAATTTGCGCCCGACCGTTGAACTGCGGGCAAGCAGCAAAGTCTATATAGACATGACACTGGATCTCTCGATCTTTTCTCCTCTTCCTCCTACTCCCATTTTAAATCACGCCACACCGCGCTTGATTAAGTCGCGGCTTCTCTCGGATATATCCATTTCCCCGTCATATAGTTTTGCGATGGACTTTTTACGGGCGCGATCATCTCGCTTCCCAAAATAATCCCCTCCACCAGTCCGCCTCCGTCTTTTTATTAGCCCTAATGTCCGCCACCGAACTCACTTTTCCCAGGCAATTCTAAGCCATCCCCACCACCATCTAATATTGTGCCCGTTATGAAACGGTCCGGTCGGTCTCTCGGGGGAATAGAGACGATAGCATGTTGGTGGTGGTGCTCTAAACTGGCCGGGTCCAGCCCTTCGGCACCGAATTTAAACCACACCGAAATCCATCTTGTGGAATAAGGGATCCAACGTACCGGAACAGGTAACGATTCCGGCTCACGTGACGTGTATAATTAATTCCGATCCTCTCACGCTTCCGTTATTTTTTATTTGTGTATCTAACATTGTGAAGCAACTGGTTATAAGGATTTTTTTCGGAATAGAACAAAATTCGTGTGGATTTACTATTAATTATTTGTGGCAATATTTTTTTTCTGCCACATATTTTAACCGACTACCTATTTTTTGTGTTCCACGCGAAACGAAAAAATTATTTCTCTTCCCTTTACTGTTTCTACCTGTCACAACTGTACGGCGACTATCGTTAAACAATAAATTATTCTCTCTCTAGCCACTATTCAACTTTCTGTTCCGGATCTATAGAATCCTTGGCTGCGTGACGTCAGTTCATGCGACTATAGATTGGATTATAACGACCCACACTCTGAGACTACGCACAGTCCTAGTAGTAGAAGTCGTGGTCCCACTGGCCAATAGCGTTGCGCAACCGCACGTGCTCACGTGTATTGATACTCGAAATATCGGACATGGTAAAAGAGGTGGGCGTTGCTAGGCAACGGCTGCCCAGTGCCGATTGCATGGGAATGATACCCCGCCCCTCCCCCCAAACAAACAAATACAAGGCTATACTCGTATATAGTACCGTATATAATTCAGGTGAAGGGGACTGGGTAGCTCAAGGAAATGGCAAGATTTGTTTGGTACACTTGTGTACAGGGTGGCTGGCTTTCAAATCTAAACAAGATTTATATTTTTGATAGTGCTAGATTTTATTCATTGAACAAATTAATGTGCTTAGTGATGAATTTAGAAATTCGGTTTTGCAAATTTGTTGTAATATCGAATGGTTTATTGTATCTTTTATTTTAATCACTGTTTTGAGTGAAACTGCGGAAAGTTCTGTTCTCATCTTCGAAATGGTTTGGGGGAATCATTTTGCCAGGACCCCAGGATACAATAAATTTGTCAGCGGCGGGGATTCGAACTCTTGACCATTGCTCTGTTTCCTCTGTAGCCGACGAATTAAAAGTGTGTAACAATCGGGCACTAGGTCACCGATTTATGATTAGCTAGCTCATATCGGAGGACAGGCATCACTTTCGCAGGCTTCAGTCGAATATTGCAACCATGATGACGTAACAGCGTGGCAGTTTCATCACAGAGGCGTTGCAGCTACGCATTCATGATTTTGCGCAAACAAAATGGCGGAAACTCTGTTTTATTGTATAGGAATCAATCAGTTGATTTTCATTCGTTGCTCTCTGGTCCGAACTCTAGTTCGGCCAGATTTGTACGAAGGCCAGACTTGTATCAAATTCTACGAAGTACCAACGTAACCAAAATCGAAAATAGATCCGCCTGGACTCGATAAAGATTTGCAATTACTTGAACACATACATGAGTCCATATGCAACGAGTGGCACGTGAAGACAATGTACGCCGCAGAGACATACGCGCCCGATAAATAAGGAACGAGTTTATTCTCTCCAATAATAACACGAGGATTTGATATACTCGTCGTAGTTGCTGAGAGCACGCTGCTAGCGAGAGCAAAAAAAAAAAAAGACTTCTTTCTGGTGTCGAAACAGCTTTATACGAGATCTACATGTACCTATAGACTCGAGCGCTCGGCACATTTTTTATTTTATTTTTTTGGTTCGGAATCTAGTGTCTGTGTGAAGCTTGTTTGCTTTTGACATTTCGGTGTGAAATATATGTGCAGGGGGTTGGACATAATAATGGAAACTGCTCTTTCAGTGCACCATGAATTTTAACTATTCTGGGCACATGCGTGATAAACACATTTTATTATGGGCACACTTGCATTTTACAATTTGGGTCGTTGTATTTTTACATTTTTTCGGTCATTAGTGGGTGACGTGCTCTATTTTCCTTGACATTTGACCCCGCTTTGTCTGTCTGCAGATGTCTTTCTATACTGCGATGTGATCAGGGATACCGTAGCTTTCCATGCACCCATTAAATCTGCAAATTTGGACACTCGCTCCCCACTAGATGCGCGAAAAAAATTTCTTTTCGTGCCATAAAATCGAGAAAATATAGAGAATATATATCGTAGATAATCGAAGATATTATCGAAGATAATATATATCGAGTAAATAGAATCGAAAAAATTTAATCGAAAACATTTTGTCGACAGCGACAACAGATCTATGTGATTTGTAAAAAAAATGATGTTTCCCTAATCGCGACGCATGTGCCCAGAAGAGTTGAAATTCATGGTGCACGAATGAAGCTGTTTCCCTAATTTTGTCCAACCCTGTATGAGCTGTATATGTTAGCCGAGCCACACTAAGGAAAGCGAACATTTTCCCACCTAAATATTGCTCGCTGCTTTGAGAGTGTGAAGAATTTATATTTGAATTGCTATTTCAGCACCATAGATATTTATAGTGACATAGATGCACAGCAACAATAAAGTGGATGATGGGGGGAAAGGCATAGGAAAATTGTGAAGATCTGGGCTGTTTTGAGCTTCGAATTTCCAACTCATCGCCAAATAGCATTCTCCATTGGAAAAATCTATTTTTTTGTGATGCAGACAACCCAGCGTTTAGATAGGGGTTTTGCTGTAAGGATTTACATTTTTGTCGTAAATTGAGCTTGCCCGACACACTGTCACGTAATTCTCGGTATCCCGGGTGGGAATGCTTGCTACACTGGACAGCGTTCCATTACGACATTGTTACAAAATAACTTGAATCGAAATTGCACATGATCTTGGGGATTGCACAGTTCTGCAACCTACGTGTATGGATCATACTTTTCAGCTTTGCGCCGGTCATGTCCATGAAAAGTGTTCAAAAACACTAGGTCAACTAGTCGTTTTTTTATTTATCTTGACGAAGCACGTACTCGAGCAACCAGAAGGTCTCACGAGTAGTCCAGTTGGTATTTTGAACGATAGAGGCGCATCGGTCTCTTGATTCGATTACCGACGAGAGGGTCTTGTTCATTCGATCCCGGTTCAATATGAGGTATAAACAAGTTGCAAATTTCGCAGCTGGTGGCTCTTGTTAAGAAAAAAAGTTTTTCATGTTTTAGTTTATTTTTGTACGATAGCCGATGTGTAGTTGTCTGTAGGGATCTCAGTTCATTGGCTATTCCGAAATAGTCCGCTATTTTCCCGTACCCAAATACTTTTTTGAATAAGTTGTGTTTCTCACTGTATTTGTGGTTGGCTGCTGTGGCTCCCCCTTACGGTTTGGGATGCGCTGGTGAAAAAAGTGAGGCGGACACGCTCTCTCGCATTGTCACTTTGCCAAAGACCAACTCGGGACTATGTACGGTGGCTAATTCGATTGACCTGTATCGCCAGTATCGGCCAATAGCAGAATGGATCATTCATGAAGGCCATCATTTATTTACAACGGTGCCGTGGCGCCGGCCGCCCGCCGACCGTCAGTCGCCACACGTGCTTTTCCCCAAACCCTGGGACCTGGCTCGCCACAAGTCTCGACAACACCGACCAAGAATGACGTCATTCCCGGGGCGTCATTCACGCATGCGCACACGGCTTGTTGAAACGCTGGTACGTGGAATATGCGACGCATTCACCTACGTGGTTGTTGGCATCTCAAGTGAAACATTTTTATATTTCAATTTGATTTCATATTCAAGTGAATATATTTTTATCGTGAATAACGTTTGTAAAATTGCTTCGATGGAAGACAAACTTAAAAACCTGAAGAGACGGATGTTACGTCATATTTTCAACGGATATATTACACTCAACATCACATCCCCATCTACCTCGTAGATATCCTTTACCCATTCACCTTCACGGCTCACTTTCTCCACAAGTACACCACCATCGCCACAGTTCTGTACCTCGAGTCATTTTCTGCATTGCGAAATTTAGAACGACGAGGCTTACGGATATTCTCAGCGCAACGTAGCGATGTCAAAGTTGTTTGGTGAAAAGGGGTTCACTTTAATTTATTGAAGGTCTCAACTAGGTCCCAGGATAACCAAACGAGAATACTCCCTCCTTCCACGCCGATATCAGCATCGCCGGTAGGTACATGTTGTAAAACGCGTTACCAACTACATGACCTCCGTGACCCTTTATCCAATGGGCAGCGGCGTAGCTTCGCTGACCGTGTATATTTATAACTGGTAATCTCCCTAGCGACGAGTTAGTCAAAACATTAGATTTGCCACTAACAACAAGAAGGCGTTGTCTGCACAGCCAAACTAGACGACTTAATTGAAGTGGTCCAAATAAACAATCTAGTCACGGATATGAATAGATTAGATGGTCACTAGACATAAATGTTTGCAGTCGTGTCCCTCAACAATCGAGATTTTTAAACTTGTGTTTGTCCAATTGTATAGGAACGGAACGGAAACGGTTGGAACTTGGTGGGAAAAAAATGTTGAGCGAAATGGATTACTAGCGGCAATAATACAAGACGCTTAAAACAAATTTCCCTATAACAATTCCATTTACTAACAGCCCTTAGTTAGGAAACAAATAATTTACAAGGAACTTTTGCGCTTACAGATGAGGTAAATATCAGTATGATTTATATTTTACTTTTTTAAAGCTACTTTTTATCAGTTTGGAATTATGCTATTCCGCGATATTCAATTACTTGAAATGGCTTAATGCTTGAGCAAGTGCGTGAGCTGTATAGCTAGCAAGACATTTTAATCCGGGATGTAACAGACGGAAGACACTCGGAAAAAATAAAGATTTGTCGCTTATGGTAACTTCTTTAAAGTCGAAACGTCTTCGAGTGTAACGTCTTCATAAATGTAGGCGGGAGCTCATCAAAGTACAGACGGGGGAAACGTTAATAAATGCATACAAACTGAGTGTCCAACACTTCCTTCCCCACTTCTACCACGTGCGCAGACCATTTTCTCCGATGTGCTGGTCATGTCTTTAGAAGTGATTCGCCGCGCGCTAATTCCTTACTCGAGTTCATTTTAATATCTCGTCGCGTCGTGTGCGACGACGCCCGAAGATCAAGTGACTCAACTCTGCTCTTTTCTTGGTGCCCAAACTCCCCACCCTCCTCCATACTTCCACCCTCCCTCCTTACTTCCACCCTCCCTCCTTACTTCCACCCTCCCTTCCCCTGCCGACATTTTTACAAAAATGGAAAACCTCAAAGGTTACGTTCACCAGACCCTGCCACTAAGCGCGTCGATAGTCATGGCGAAAAAGAACGCCACCTCCCACCTTCCACCAACTAATTTACCATGGCACAAATATTAATTCGAGAATTACCTACGCTCGCAGCGTCACTGACGGAATAACTGAAAACAGTTGCATTGCTAGAGGACCTGCGCAGATATTGGCATTAAATTTTTTTTAACGAAAAGTACTACTTCGGATTAGAGATACCGTGGGGCGTTGATAAGTATGGTAAAAAGACATAGAAAATGTAAACAATTTAGCAATTATATATTTTTTACAATCGATGTTATGGCTCATGCATGTGGTCGGTTGTGTATTTGTATAATTGGACAAATATGCTGATTCTCTGCAATCGTTTATGTCTTTGAGTATTTCTTTCTGTTTTTATGGTGTAGCAAGGTAGAATAGAAATAGTGACAGCGAAAGCTAGACCACGGTACCACTTCTCGAGCACGAACGGAGACCAAAATCATCTATCTATATTTCCCCCCCCCCCCTCACCACCCCACCACCCTGCACCTTGTCACCGGCTGTACACGGTTCGCAACACCTCGATGCCAATGTCAAAGGCGCACCGCCACCACCACCCTTCCCCACCCTCTCTCCTTCACCCCTCCCCCATCCACAATCACCTCTTCCTTCACCGCCTTCTCTATCTTCTCCTTGGCATCCCGCTGCCTCTGAATGCCCGACTGCCTGCATGGAACATCCGAAAGTGTTTTGCTCGAAAATTAATTATACACTTATCGGGATTAAACGCGGAGTCTCGAAGGAAAGCGCCTGGCACGGTGTGGGAGGTATAGGTTGTGGTGGTGGTTGGAAGGGGGTGAGTGCGTTTGCTTTCTCACTCGATGTGTTCCTCCCCTTGTCGAATCGCTATATGTGCGTTGTCAATGCGATACACCGAAATTTGGTACACGCAGCCCGCGCGTGCATCTTGGGTTTTACAAATACTCGCGTCAAACATTTCTCGCATCAAAACCACTTGAGCATCAACAACCAAATTTCCCTACCGCGTGTAGTAACGGCTGCTGATGTACGTATGCGTCTGTGTAAATGTGCTAACTTTTCTGGTTTTTGGTAGTGGTAGTGTTGGTGGTGGAAACTAGGGAAGGGGGGAGTGGAGGAGGGTTCCATGTGTTTACTGCGATTGTAACAAGATATGAGAATAAATATGAGTGTCAAAAATGAGGAAGCGGCACTTGAATGTAGCCACTCCCGTTGTTTGCTTCGCTTTCGAAAGGAGAGAATTTAGTTTGTGGTTTAAAAAAAAATTGTATTAGGAACAAATTAATTTTCAAAATTTTGCAAACAAAATGAATTGTTTGTCAATGAAAATCAAATATGTCTATCCTTTGTTTCTTCCTCCTTCCTCGACCCTACCTCGCTTGGCTTACAGACGTTTAACCGCATGCTGCTTTCGCTCCCATTAGTGTCCCTGCGAAAGCGAGGTGGCTACACACTAGTGACGCTGTCTCCTTGTTGACACTCCCTTTTGTCTTTGATCTTTTCACAAGCGACGCAGTCACGGGCTACCGTGGAGTGAAGGCTTGGCTGGCACAACCAGTAGTCGTTCAATCATGTCGGGGGAAATTGATAGGATGCTACGACTATATTAAGAATGTGTTAGTGCGTCCATTATATGTAATTTAGTTTTGGTTCATGCTTTTTTGTTGTTCCATCCACCCCCCCCTGCTTTTAATGAATCATCCATTGGTTAGCATTGCGGTGGCTGAGAATTAATCTTCACGATAGTGCGAAAAAACGATAAATTTTAGTAGGAATTAAGCACTGCATAAAATTGTAATATTTCCCGTTGGGAATCGAACCACGATAGATGATTTACCGCTCTACTACTTTCCGTGGCTTTTGTCGAAATGTTTTAGCGGTAATGGATATATATTGTAACATAAACTGTGGGTCTAATAATATTACTTGAAACACATAATCTATTTTTAGTTGTTTCGAAAAAGATAAAATGTGAATTAAATTAATTGCTAGTTAGAAATATGAATTGAACTGTAGAATCTTCTACCAAACATTGTCTTCAATAAGAAAGGTACATATAACATCCTCCAGTGATATTTTACTAACCGAATTGTTTTAAAAAATGTAATATTATAAATGAAAATTTAATATTTTGATTCAGATATTCCAAATCTTATCTTGCGGTCAACATAGTGTTGTTTTTTAAAAGCTTTTGTTGGGGAATTGCTGTATTTCCTATATTATTGATTTCATAGAATGAATATCCCTAACGGTTCTATCTGCGAAACTCCCATATACATGTACAGATGTACTTACTTGTAATTGTGTAATTGTATACACAATGGAATTTTTACTATATGTTTTTGCCACAGCCACATTATTGATAGTATTGTGTATAACCTTCTTTATATAAACCATAAAAAAGAAAGGCTTCTAACATCGGCTTTTGAACACGGAAGGCAGTGAGTGCCAACTCTGATTGTCGGTTATTATTGTTATTTAGAAAGCCTGCGTTCAGTTCTTTCTTCCTGAATTAAGAAAAGTGTAGGGCAACTAGCAAGATAAACGCCACTTTCTCAACTCCTCCTTTCCTTTCGATGGTTACTGTTGGAAAACAAAGACTGGGCTTGGGCTATGTAATTGAAGGAATGCGTAATCTATTCTGACAACACCAATTTACCACAAGAACACATTTTACGATTATACCAGTATATATAAAGTGGAGTGTGGGGGAGGGGCGATTGGGGGGGCTCATATCCAGTGGTTATACCGTCTGGCGGCGTGATATTGACTCCTTATTTGATCGATTCGCTTTTTTTGATCGATCACCGTTTTATCGCGCTTTAACAAAAGGCGGGGTGGTGGTGGTTTTCGGTGACGGTGTAAACCAGGGCTGAGGTGGCGAACGCCAGCAGAATTCTATTGGAGGGATTTTCGAGCATGTCGACAGGCTTTCTCGCTTTTATATCTCAACGCAGCCAAGCCGCCCGCCGCCGACTCGCGCTATGGAAATTCCACAGTCGCGTTAATAATTCACTGCTTTTTCATACAGGGTGTCTGAAAAAAATAGCTCTGCGTGAAAATCCACCTTTTTCAAAGATATAATTTTTTTTTTCTATACGAAATCTCAAACCTACATTTTTTTTGCAGCGATGATGTACCTCTACCGATTTTTTAACACCTCTTTACAAATATTTAACATATCTGAGCCCTGGGATCGTATAAACGATAGCCAGCTCCAGGAATCAATCTTCCAACCATCCGCCATGTGTGCGGCGATCCCAGGTTCGATTCCCGGCTCGGGCTTTCGTTATTAATTCGTGAGGTACTGGTCGAGCGTTTAGAAGGGTACATAATCTCATGTTGTAATATCCCTTCCATGATGACAATCATTTTTTTCTTCTACAAACATAAAAATAACCCATTTTTTTCTGGCCTAAAGGCCTAGTCCTAATAACTAGACCTAGACCTAGTAGGGGATCTATAGCGTGTGCCCGACAACGTCCAAGCACGGGCTCCCACCGCTTTTTACTGCCTATTTCGAAGGAAAGCGCGCATTCTAATTTCTCTCGCCCGAAAGTCATTTCGTTGTTGTTTCGGGGATTTAACTCGCAATCACTGATGACGCTTCAACGCTTCAACGATGCAACGCTGTAACCACTACGCAACCCGGTTACTTTTTTAAGTTAAATTTAGTGAAGATAGATTACTACATACAAAGCACTATTTCCGTCAATTTTCTATATTGGTTTGTCAATAGCTGGTGCGTTTGGAAGATAAAGTTGCGAGTACTTCTTTTCGACGAACTTTCGTTTTTATTTTATTGGTATTGTTGTGCAAAAAAGCATATTTGCTTTTATTCTTTTCCGTTCTTTTCATCATCCCCACCACTCTTTTGTTGTATCGACTATTTTTTTTTTTTGCTCTTTTCCGCGTTTGTTCCTCCAACATCTCCAATTTCGGTTACTTTTGATAGAATACGACTCACTTAAGTTTCCCTCGCTACCAGCACCTTATTTTTCTTGCCGCTTTTTTCTTCCACGTTCTATGACTCCAATTTGGAAAAGAAAAGACTCGGAGGAATTGAGTTAATGTCTAATGCCGAATTCTTTCTGCGCCGTGCTGCTGCCAGGAAGAAAAAAAAAATGGGTCTTCTTACACACGTGCGAGTATGTCGATGAATGACGTCACCAGGCTGCGTTTCCACAATGGAAAATAAATAAATAACCCCCGACGACGCTGTTCCTGCAAAATTGAAAATTGGTTTTTAAAAACGTGAGCGGAGTTACTGAATGTCTTTTTAGACGGCTGCTGAAATACCGCGCCTGTTTTCAGATAAATCAGACACTTTAGAAAAAAATATGAAAGGCAGTGAAATCATCGTGAAAACATCGTCGGCCCCCAGTGGCTCAGTGGGTATGGTCACATTCTACTGAGCGGGTGGTCCCGGGTTCGGTTCCCGGCGCAGGTTTTCGTTTATTCGATCCTGTGGTACTGGCGTCACCCATGAGCTTCCATTAGGGAGTCCATAGCTTTGGGGTGGATCCTGCAGCCTGGCTATTCCAGCTGCCATCCCCTTCCCTTCCCTTCCCTGCCCCTCACATATCTCCATAGAGACACGAGGGTGCAGTAAACCTGTAGTGCACTAGGCACTACGGTGATTTAAAATAATAATAATGCATTATTTCAGCATGTGGGGAGACAACGGCACAAAAATGGCGGGAAATCCGCCAATTGATATTCCGAAGATTATTCTATGTCTATATCGTTTAGCTCTTTGGTGCACACATGAAACCCTTTTCGGATTGCGGATCCGCGCGCAGTCAGTGTGCGCCCGGCCTTGTGTTACGCTAATAGGATAAACACCCTAGGTAATTGAACGTGTTGCAGCAATTAGCCGTGAGGTCTCGGAGCTTTTACACTGAGAAGAAATAGATGAGAAGATGCGAGAGGAAGACGGAGATGGAGAAAAGGGGGGGGAGAGAGAGATGAGGTGGCGCAGTCTGGCAAGATGGAGAATGGAACTTTCAGAGACGCGCCACCGAGAATTATTGCCGAGGAGTCGTTCCGTGACACTTCTGCCACCTGATTGATGTTCGTGGGAGCCGTGCCGTATTCGTAGACACTGAAGGTGAGCTGGCGTGAACATTTTTTTAATGGTGAAGTTTTCTCCGTACCATTACCCAATGGTACGTAGAAAACTTCGCTGGTGCGTGACGGAAAATGAAAATTGAGATTGAAGCCTCAGAGACAAATAAAATTATAGCTCCCCCGTTACGGATAAGCGTCAATTGAATGGACTTCTATTCGGCAAAATACGTCAAGCTTCGATAAAATATTTGTTTTCTTGTTTGACAACTAGTGTATTATTTTATAAAGAATACCGGATTTTGACCTAAGATCGTGCTGAAAACTACGCAATAATGTTATGCAATTACATATTGAGTGTTTATAAGCAACATTACACTAAAATATTAAGCTCTTAAACACATAATATTTAGACTAGGTTCTAGAATTTCAGATCTCGCACGTACATGTATTTTCGTAATTCAGTTAGGCAATTGCGATACTGCTAGCGGCATCTAGTAGTAGAAACGTGCAACGTTATTGGCAGATCAATTCAACCGATTGACCAGAGAACGAAAGGCAACAAATGCTACTGATAACTATTGCCGCGTGATGCGCGCTAAAGATGAGATTCGATAATTTTCGATTTAATTTGATCCCATCTTTTTTTCCTGCGTAAAATGTTCTGCCAAATGTATTGCAAAATACTGAATAACCCTCTCGCCTTCGCCCGGGAAAAGAGGGACGGAATTGTTTTCAAAAATTAGGAATTGGTTTCCAAAATGAAATTCAAATTTTTTATTAATCCAGTTTAAAAATGCTCCCCAAATAGTCGAAACAATAATTGTAATAGTAGGTGCAATAGTGAGGTAAGAAACAAAGTGCTGAAAATTGACCCCTAACTCAAGTTGTCAAAAAATCAAAATTTTTGGAAAAATGTAATTTTTAACAAAATTCGTGGTTTATTTGAGGGTATGAAAAGTGATGTTTTTATTGTATTTTCTGGTTAATTAAGAGGTGCAGATTGCATATATATGGTTTAATCGTCGATTGCATATTTATCCTATTCGTCCAAAATATTTTTTATATAAAAGGACACCATTATAATGATCTATTCCGATGAAAAAATGGCTGATTTCGTAGCCAATCCATATCAGTGGCTGTTACTTGTTTTTGCGGTTTGCTCATTTTGCATTTCCCATTGCTACCAATCACAATTTATCTCAGATTTTCCGCTAAAGCCACATGCATTCATGGATAGCTCAACAAACTTATCAGGTAAACTCAGATTAGCGTATTGAAATTTTCCTTATAAACAATAACAATAAAAAGACACGGTATCTAGCTTATTCTGCTGCATCTACAGAACCACAGTTCTTTTAATGTTCCACAATATTATTAACTCCCTGAGGAAAGTCCCATTTTAACAGGTTCTGTTATTTAGACTCTATGATTGTTATATTGTACATGTAACATCATAAGCCATTATTTCCATTTTCTATTTCTAGGAGGTGCCGGGTAGACAACTTCCCTAAAATTAAAATTAAACTCGCAGCAGTAAAAAAAGTTTATTATGATTGAGAACTCCAGCAACAACAATTTGTTGAAACTAGTTGTGCTCTTACAAAATTGGTCTATTGAACTGTATTCTATTATCTGTTAAAATTACTAGATTAGTGTATAGCAATTTTGCCATGTAGTTATTGGATAATATTTTGCCCAGTAGTTTTTGGGACCAGACTTTTCTCCTAAACTTGTGCGCTTCTGCCATGATTCCATATCCTCATTGAATTGAAAGATATTTAATAATTTTGAATGATCACCTCGCGCATAGGCTATGTTTTCTCGCAATGCGAGCGTTTGCCCAACAAGGAGGACTGCAGCACCTACTTTATTCGATGCGGCCAAAGTCCCGCACGGAAGACGGCCCACTGTCGTACTGGACAGCTGTTTGACCGAAGATTGAGAGTATGCGCCGACTTTGAAACGGTGGACTGTTTTCCGAGTAAGTAAACTACAGCCTTCTTCCATCAACGTCCAATATATGTGCGCTCTCTATTGATTTATGAATAATTTGGAACTAGAAAAGCGTTCGGCTTCGCCCGGGATGAGGTGGAGGGACAAATGTGTCGACAATACGATACTCAAGATAGGCTTGTTGTTTATCGACATAGAAAAAAAAACGTGTCTGCCGAGAGTTGAACTTAAGGCCACCGGTACGTGAAGCGAATACCTTAACCAATGGACTATAAGGGACTTCTATGCTAGCTGAGCTGATGCGCTATAGTGCATGTACACTGTATACGCACCTAATGGCAATGAGCGAAGGAGTGCGTTGCATATATAGTGTGTTAGCCACACTTTCTGAGTCACACGGACAGACCCACAGGCGATACAGAATGGGACAATCACACAAAAAATAGTCACTGACAGACATACATGTGTAAACACAGAGAGAGACACCACATTGAGGCTTATAATATTACAATAAAGATAGAGGAATAGTATGTCTTGCATTGTGACAATGTGTATGGGAAGGCATGGCTATATATTTTTTTTAATTTTAGAGATTTGAAAGTCAGGATGACGCTGAGTACAGGTACTTGTGTTTCTGCTCTAATCGTTTTGCTTTCATTGTGCTTTCGGCCAACATTGATTCTCTATGGATTATGGAACTATAAGCTTTTACAGAGTAGCCACTATGCCAATAAATTGCTTTTGCTGGCTAGTGGCTACTTTTGACATTTGTTATTTATTGTTTGTCAGTTGCAAGGTTAAGGACGACGTAACAGTTGCGCAATGGCAAATGATCGATGTGCAAACACAGATACACATGCAAGGGCTCTCTAGGTCAAATAATCGCTGGGATAGCCTTCAATGTCGAACATTAACCATCTGCCGGAATTTGGCAACTTTCAGATATACATTTATGTCATGCCCTCGTATATATTTTTACAGAAAAGGTCAAATTGCCTATTACGTAGCTGCATTTTATGTTATAATAAAATGGGTTTAAACTTTACAACGCAAAAAACTCAGGATGCTCTTAAAACTTCAATATTTTGATCTTGAATCTTAGATATTTTGGATGCTATTGCATGCTTTTGAAACTATAGTCATTGTTTATCAAGAAAACAATAGGAACTGATTGAAACACAAGTTATTATCTAAAATACTGCATCAAATAAAAAAGTAATTTTATTTAAATCAAATAAATAAATAATATAATTAATTAGATACAAATAAATATAAAGTATAATAAATATAAAGCAAATAAAAATGTATTTAAAAAAAAAATACTAATTTTGTTATATTTTATTCCATGGCTTGCTTGCGTTTGGACGCGTCTCCAACATCAGATTTAAAATAACGCGTTTTTTATTATATTACTCGTGCTAATCACTACAGGATATATACCCCTTGTGTCTCTATGGCAATATGTGAGGGGCATGGAAGGGAAGGGGAATGGCAGATGGTATAGCCAGGCAGCCGCCCCGCCCAGGCTGCCTTTACCCCTAAGCTCTGGAATGTGTCTGGACAAGCTCAAGGGTGACGACAGTACCCCAGAGTTCCGCCAATTAAATTCTTGAAACATATATATTTTCAATTTTCTCCTGTTTCTCTTTGACAGGAATTGCAGTAAGAGGAGCTATGAGACGAATGCCTAGCAAGTTGGGACAAATCCGCAAGCAGAAAGAACTAGAGAGTCGGAGAAGACATCGGCATGCGTATTTCATTCCGAAAATTCCGCAATCGTACTTCTTTCCGGATAAGTCACAATTGATGAAGCAAGAAGATTAGCATTTTTGGTGTGCCCTCGCGCCACAGCGAGGGCACACCAAAAAAAAAATCGTGTGCAATATCCTGAATGCGCAGCAAGCCACTGCTATTGCGCATTCAGGATATTGCACACGATGCATTTGATGAATTCCAAAAACCATAAAACATCATTGAATCTTTGGGTAATTAAGTCGATATTTTTATTCGAATGATTAACAGCTAGTCTGACTTTGTTATATTGTATTATCAAGCACTGTCTGTCGCGTAAGAAAATTAGATTTGTTCTTGAACTGTCTTTAGCGCTAGCCTTGTTATAGCCTTCATTATGTTTCATTTTTTATAAAACAACCTTAACAGGCCGAATGCGTATTTTTTTAAGTTGTATCAACCTGATATCCTATGGAAATTATGTAAATCGTAACGTAACGTACTTGAAATCTAATACTATAAGAATGAAAATGGTGTCTGTCCTCCGTGTGAAGCCAGCACGTGGCCTAAACTAAATTTATAC
>JAUJYS010000249.1:0-26561 GCA_033995665.1 Melogona broelemanni | reverse complement strand
GGGAAGGGAAGAGGGATGCAGCTGGAATAGCCAGACTGCAGGATCCACCCCTAAGCTCTGGACTCCCTAATGATTAATTTGTTTTAATTAATTATTTAATGATTAATTTGTTTTAATTAATTATTTAATGATTAATTTGTTTTAATTAATTATACTGTTTTCGTTTAATTCATTTTTTGCTGGCATTTTGTGTGAAAGATCAAAACGTAGAAATGTGTTTTTATTAAAGTTGTTTTGCGTTCATTTTCTTTCAAGGAGGTTTTTAATTCGATTTGTCCAAAGACATTGGAGGCTCGCGCAGTCGCCGGTCAGGCGTGGCTTGTCTCTTAGAAAATCATGACGGTCGTAACCTTGACAACAAATCGCGTTTACTAGATGCACATAGGCCTTTAGACTAACGTTTGCCACCCCCCAATATTGTAGCGTGTCTGCCGGAAAACGTGATCCAATTACTATCGCTCGCTAGATTTCTGAAATGGCAATGCGCTTGCGTTTTGTTTCATTCCACCCCTTTTCAATGGAATTCGAAGGAACGCGCAAAATGCTCGGTCCAATTAACACCGGAATTCGGCTGTCCTTGACAATTTATGAACGTAGTTGGCGACGACTAACCCTAAATGAATGCGAATTAATGTATTCCGCCTGTACAGGCGCGTGACGATGGCAAGTGCACCTCGTATTGTTTTGAGAACAGATTGTCGCCGATAGAATATTCCCATGTAAATTAGCTATTTAAAGCGTGTGAATTCGGAAATATAAGGCAAAAAATGAATTCAAGAGGAGTCATCACTTTTTGTGCAGATAGTTCATCCTTATAATAACGTACAGATAGACTTACTGTAACGGTAATGACTACCGTAAACAGTTACGTAACGTAAAACAGTAACTGAAATAGCTACAACGGTAACAGTAAAGGCTAAAAGTAACAATAATGGCAAATGGTAACGCTAGTGGGTAATGGTAATGGGTAACGGTAATTGCTAATGGGCAACAGTAACAATAAACAGTTAAAATTTACTGCCCCTCATATTACCCTAATGTCATGTTCAAATAGGATTTATAATCAGTACCGGTACTCTTCCAATTCAATCACAATGTATAATCTTCTCAAATTCTTCAACAGGGCAACCCCATTTTCAAGATCCCAGGTGCAAAAATTACAGCAGCAATTTGCTCAAATTCAATTATACCACCACCTCAGAATTTTGATTAACTTGGTATTCACAGTGTTTTGGTTTAACAATAAGGATAAATTTATTTTTTTAATTATTTGTTGACGTATAAGCTGGCGGGTGAACCTCACCTGTGGCCACAACCGAGAAATGTTTATTCAAGCGAGGTCTAACCTAACCGCAAGTCTGCCACCACCAGTTGAAATTCGACAGACGGCGAGCATAGGAAAATAGCGGAAAAACACGAGCCCCGTTTCAGGCCGGGGGCAAGGCCAAATAAAACAGCTAGAACAAGTTATTCGGTATCACTTTTGTATAGCAATTTTAACGGGCTGCTCGCCTATCACTCACGAAAAAAAATTAGTTTTACCCAGGTATGTGTCCCCTATATTGCTCGCGTTTTCCTTTTCCCGCGCTAAACACTTCGGTCTGACCTTAATTTTAGGCGTCAGGCGGACCTGCCCACTTTATTGGTGGTCTACATGTACATGCAAAATCGCACTTCGACAAAGTACTACTGAAATTCTCTGTCTTGTTTCTTTTGCACTAATGCTTGTATGGTGCTTTGAGCGTTATTTTGAAAGTATCCACTCATTTATAAGTCATATCTAATTTTTTCAATTTGCTTCGAAGTTTCGACCGGCCAATAAAATAATTCCATTGTTTGTATTAATTCTCAACATCTAAATCAAGAAAAATGGCTCATGATGTTTTTTTTCTGTTAAATATTTTTTTGTGGGGAAATCACTGCAGGAGATTAATTTCTTGAATTTCGTTGTACCAATAGCAATCATACCTCTGAAATTTTATTAAATTTTTAATTTTATTTTAATTAAATTTCAATTTTTTCTGAAATTGTATTCATTGGATCACCAGGGGTCGGCAACGACTCGATGGCACTTAACAACAATCTCTAATCGCTAACGCGATACGATTTGTCAAACTCCATTTTTGTCTTTTCAACAACTACTTTCTAGTTAAAATCCACATTAGAGATTCTATCGCTTCGTCTAGACAAGATAATGCATGTAACTGTCTCGCCTCGGGCAAATACCCATGATGACAAACCCCTTTGATTTGCTGGAAGAAAAATGGTATATCGATAAAATCGAGAACTAAAACGAAAATAAACGGCTAGTCCAAATCCTAAGAAAATTGGGCGAAGGCTATTTAGAAATCTTATTACCGATCGTTCATTCGCTACAAATCACCACCAAGGATCTAACCAAAAATTCTAATCGCTCAATATAGCCAAACACCAATTAGCCCATTAGAGCGTCCTTACAAACCCATTAGGGAATTAACGGTTTTCTTATAACTATCAACAAAATTGATGACCACCGGACAGTGACGATAGTCAAACACGAGCACGTAAAAATATATCAATCATAAAATACAACGCATTTTTTTTTTTTTTTTTTTCGAGTTGGAGGTTCACCTCGGCGGCATTTTTTTTTAATGGTTAATTATATTCATCCTTCAACTTTCGCACAACGTGCGTCAAGAAAAAATGGCAGTAAAAATGCATGCGCTTGATCGAGCGCTATTGAAATATTATTGGTTAGACAGATTTTCTTCATAGAGTATCCTGCTCACGCAAAATTAGTCAATGGAAAACAAAGTATTATTCAATAGTGATACATTTAAAAAAAAAAATTTTCACGGATATTATTTATGGACAAACTGGATAGATCTTTTCCCTAGAAATTATGTTCCACTTTCGTAGTAGACAATTTAATGTTATCTCTGTTCCTCTGTCACCTCTGTTCCTAATTTAATCTAATTTAATCACGAAGCCTTGGTCATTGGATGAAATATTCGACATTAATGCTGAATTTGAAATTCGTTAATCCCGTAACTGTATTTTACCTTTATTTTCAATCAGTTTTGACTAGATCTTCAGAGAAAGGCTGTAAAGCAACTTCGTCAGCATTTATAAATTGACAGTGAAAGTATTTACAAGTATTTATTTTTTGCTTGCAGGCTCATAAATTTGACAGCGATGTGATTTGTTTTTTGCCTGCAGGTGATCTAAAGCCGACCGAAATTCCTCAGATGATTCTGCTCACCTTCGACGATTCCGTCAACGAAATAAACTACCAATTCTATTCGTCGCTCCTGAGCGAGGGTCGCACCAACCCCAACGATTGCCCAATCTCCGCCACCTTCTACGTATCTCACGAATGGACCGACTACGCCAAGATTCAAACCCTTTACGCCCTGGGCCACGAAATCGCCTCACACTCAATCAGGTTTGGCATTCTTTAAAATAAAAAAACATTACCCTCTTTGCATCCTTTGATCTCGAAAGATTATTTCTCATTCAAATGACAACACCTATGTCATTGAAACATTTAAATATTATTTATTATCCTATCACTATTCCTGCTCGTAGCCACAGCGACGGAGCAGCGTTCTCCCAAGATCGCTGGCTTAAGGACATCTACGGTCAGAAGCGTATTCTGAGCGCCCTGGGCGGCGTCAAATTGGAAGACATCAAGGGAATGCGTTCACCGTTCCTGCAGGGTGGCGGTAAGATACAAAAACACGCCCATCTGCAGTACATGTAGATTGAGTACGCAATTAGCTAACAAGTGAAAGCTACCTTAGGACACAAAGTGTCGTTCAACTGTTCACAGCAACATGACATGACGAGAAGACAGAGGTCCCTTCGTATGTATGTTCGCACGGAAATGAATGGAATGTTGCATATATTTTCAGGCGACAAGCAGTTCGCCATGCTCTACGAAACGAACTTCACGTACGACTCGTCCATTCCTGCTCACGTTAGCAGCCCGCCCATCTGGCCGTAAGTATACCATTCACACATTTTTATGCTTACTAATATTATTAACCTCGAAATATGAATTAAATTTAAGTTTAAATATATTTTTTTTTTAAATTGAAATTGAAAAATATTTTTTAATTTAATTTAAAATATTAGCAAATTTCAGTTTTCAATTTTGTTAAACTTTCAAAAAAGTCAACCTTTGAAACCTTTAAAAAGTCAACTTTAAAATAGTCCCCTATTTCTTGATCGTCTTCTCAAAATTGTGCATTTCTTGGTCGTCGTCTCAAAAATGTTCAACACCATTTAAATGCAAATATTTGATAGCGTCGTCCTCGTCTTACCCCCACAGCTACACCCTGGACTACCACATGCCCCACGACTGCGGCATCCCGCCCTGCCCCAGAAAATCCTACCCGGGCGTCTGGGAGGTCCCCATGGTCATGTGGGAGGACCTGAAAGGCGGGCGCTGCGCCATGGCCGACGCCTGCACCAACCCCACGGACGCGCGCGGCGTCTACGACATGCTGGTCAAAAACTTCAAACGCCACTACACCACCAACCGCGCCCCCTTCGGCATGTTCTACCACTACGCCTGGTTCACCCACCCGCACCAACGCGAGGGTTTCCTGGCCTTCGTGGACGCCGTGCTCAAGCTGCCCGACGTCTACTTCGTCACCAACAGCCAGATGATCGAGTGGATGCGCCACCCCGTGCCCCTCACCCAGCTCTCCAGCTTCCGGCCGTGGCGCTGCGGGAACCCCGACGCGCAGGTTTGCACCAAGCCGCATCGGTGCAGTTATCGGTTCCGAAGCGACGAGCGGCAGTTTCCCACCTGCAGCGTTTGCCCCGAAAAGTATCCCTGGCTCGAGTCCTACGACAGTCTGCCGGTGACCATGTGAGAAATCAGACTGGACAATCTTTATGTCTCAAAAATCTGGTGGATAAAAAAAAGGATGAAAGTCATATTTTTCGAGGTGGTAACGTTCCACACCTTTTATCAGTGTTTTTTTGTTTTTTTTACTTGAGAATGCTCACAAAATTTGAATTGTGCTGGAGATTTGTGACAAATGGGGCCGCCTACAGGGCGAAGGTCTTGCCCTGACATGCACCCGCTCTAGCATATTTTAAATTAATAAGCAAATTTGAGACGGGCGAATTAATGCTAACACGCGCCCTCACTCGAACACACTCGAGTAGAAAATAGTTTGCCATTTCGGCAGGGATTGAAGCGATATGGTCGTCTTCTTTCGTTTTCAAAGCACCTCCATTTAGAGAGCAACTTTGTAAACTCGCCAGACTTATTTTTGGTCAGCGCCTGTTCAAAATGCGACTTTTGCGCGGGTATTTCATTGCTTCCATCTAGAAAAAAAATTGCCGTTTACCTGGCGGAATGAAAGACAGGCGCAAAAAAAAATCAAAAAGGGTCATTACATTATTTTATTCAATTCCAAAAATCGCGCTGGGCAAACGAATAAACAATTTTCGAAAGTGCCGGCACTTTCTCTCACCGTGTGGCTCGGCCTCGGAGTCTGTCAGACGACGAGGTTTGTTATGAAGCATGATAAAATTGCGCCCGTTCGTTTCACTAAGCGCAACAACATATAGCGTCCGTCCGAACGATACCTTTGGAATTATCAGCTAAAATAAACTAGTGTTTGGCGCTTATTGTCGTCCATTGTCTGGCATTCGCCCAAACATATTTCACGATACAAGTCTCAATGTGTAAGACAGTGTATTTAAACGAAATGGAATGGTATCTGTTCGCCCTGGACAATTCGATTGAATTAACGAGCGCGTTATATTATTGGGTAAAGTTACGCGGGTATTGTTATTTGTTTATCTGTTTAGAGCTACGGATCGGGTAGTTCCGAGTGAGCGGCGAACAATCAATCAAAACTGGGTTAAAAGTTGTGTCGCGTCGTCGATCGCACGTGACTGAGACTGATCAATTAAATTGCAATGCATTTTGGATATTATTTTGCTGTTTGTTAGCCGTCGATTCAAAATCCGGAATGGATCTAGGTCATTTCGGACACGCTCTTTAGCAGGTAAGAACGCAGCATCACATAAAAAAAAGTATTTAACATCTGCACTGATCTCGATAACTTGTTTAAGTCACAAAATTAATCCGAAAAGTTTCCGGATTTTTCAAATTTGTTTAAGCGAGATTTTTTTTAATGATATTATGCATTTTGTGCAGTCTTACATATATAACCTTTTCATTGGCATTTCATGAGCATGAATAATATTTTTGTTTTTCAAGAAAATTTTGCATGTTAAATAATTGAATTGAAGTTACAAGGTCATTTAATATAAAGATTTATAGATTTTCATGTGACAACGTAGGATTTGTGAAATTTGATTGTACAGAAGACAGTCGTACCAAACGCCATATATGTGCTCCCCGCCAATGAAAACATTACCAACGACAATGCCTATACACAGTAACCACGATCAAATACATGTATATTTGTCGCAGTTCGTATTTGTTAATGTTACGCCTAAGGGATGAATACGTGAATGACATGTAAGATGTATCAGTGTTTGTCGATTGATAAAAATTGCAATAAAATCTTTATATTGAGCGGCACCTATTCTAATGCTACCTGTACATCGTTGTCTGAGACGGGCTCTTGCAGTTCATACACATTTGATTTTGCTGATATACTGACATAGGGCGAGATTGCACACACTTCGATTACAATTGACATTCGTTGAGACAACAGGATAAACCTCTAATTTCGATTACCATAATCGAAACTCCTTGTGACAACTGTCTAATGTGGCAACTGATTCACATATAATTTCACTCACACTCAGATGTTTTGTAAAAAATACGTCAAAACAACGACTGACAACTTCAACCGAACTCTTGCCGGGGAAATAGGCCTACTCACCGGAAGTGAAACGCTGATCCGTCTATCCGTCGGAGTTCACTGACAGCTAACGATTTGACATTGATTGTAAACCACACACACACACACCATTTTGTTTCTTTGAAGTCCGATCAATTTTCGCACATTCCAAAATCCGAAAAAATACAACTTCAGAAAGATAGAAACGATGGGCCATGTCTTCGCGACGTTCGTGCAAACTCGCCGAGCTGCACTTTGTTTTGCGTATACCCCCCACTGGTGGCGCCGCAGTTTAACGACACCAACACCGCATAACGGCAATTTTGGAAAGCATACATAGCTGTGAGACGATGCAAGTGTTACAGAGACCCGCTAATTTTCAAAATAAGTATCCCCTCATTAAAAGTGATTCAATGATTTACAAAGGTTTAATTACACATACTAGTCACGATATAGCACAATTGCCAAATTATTTGCATTATTGAAATGTCAATGTGTTTTTAATGAAGAAAAATAATTTAAAGCAAGACATTCGATTTAGCAGGCAGGTGTTTATTTAATACTGCAGCAATAGATTAGTCATTTGATTTGGAAGCAAAGCATTTTCACGTTATTATCACAATGAATCATCAATACGAAACTTCAATGCATGAACCATAAATAAACACAAATTTGAGTGACAAGACACAGTCGATAGACAACAGGGAATAAGGGAATGATCACAATGTCAATGTTCGAAAAATAGGCCTATGCCTGTTCGTCGCTATGAAACATTCTATTAATGCCACAATCCAAATTTTCTGATACAAATAAAATGAATGATGGTCAAAATAAAAAAATGTACAACACCAAGTTTACAAAACAATTGAACCTAGCTACTTTTGAAACACCATTTTTAAAAAAATGCAAATAATTCGTTGGTTGGCCGTTCCGTAAAGCGACGAAGAATTTCAGGAAATAATTCAATTCTTTTGTTACAAGTGTATTTTTAATTAAATGAAGCTTTCGGTTATAATGAATATAGTTCCTAATTTAAAGATTGGCAAATCAAATTTAAAAATTGCAAATCATCGTTAGATAGAATAATAAATGGTTTAAATGAGTAGCCAGATAGCACTCATTACACTTTGGGCGATTTAAATTTAATGGAATCTTTCAATCAAATAGAATTTAACCAATAATCCACTTTTGGATAATTTTTTGGTGAATGGTAATAATTTTTGCCGGTTTAGCTGATTTGGAAACTTTCCCTGAAAATCAGTCAGCATTTACGAACTGAGTTGCACGGGAACCATTTAAAATTCTAATCCTGGACTTGTAAAGTCCATATGCGAACAGCTATATTTGGTATACGAGAAGAATATGCTAAACTGCAAAGCAATGTTATTGGACCGATTGGATCAAATTGGCAGAATGGTCAAATGTAACTAATCGAAGAATGTCGCACACGCTTGTAACTTATCTTATTTAACCGGAGGTATTGAGTGCATGGACGTTCAAAAAGCATACAAACAAATATAACTACATTTTCTAATGAAATAATTTGCGAAGTTGTACAACAGAACACTAAAGTTGTATTGTGACACAAAATCGTTTTGTAACAAAACTCAAAACTTTGATTCGAAATAACCTCCACACACACTTCACCATTGACGGCCAAAGACAATAATTAAAAAAAAATTAAATATAGTATTTTTTAAAACAGAGGAAATTTAAAAAAAAATAAATATAGTATTTTTTTCATACATAGGAAATTTAAACGTTTCGGTATCAAAGGCAATAAAATAATTTCCTGTTTCTGTACGAAAACATGTAACGGACTTAAATGTGAGTCCAGCAAAATGATAGGGATACAGATGAACAAGTGACACGGTCTTATTGATCAGCTACAGGTGAAGCTGCATGTAAAGCTACATATAATTGACTACAACAAACATTATCGTAATGAAGTTGTTACAGTTGGACGTTTGCGATTTGTAAAAATTGGTATATTGGTAAATTGTTGCCGTTAGACGCAAGAAGTTGAAAGGCGACATATTTTATGGACTTGTGTGCTACAGTATATATATTAGTGTATACCAGCAGCTTGTGAAGGGAAGTATACGTGAGTACTAATAGGAACACGAAGAAGTTTTAATCAATAACTCATCTCAAAGTAACCTTGCCAGATAACAATTCCATACTGTGAATCTGGGACAAAAAAGGAGGACTGCAAAAACATCGGTGACGTCATGTAAAAATTTGCATTCGCGCAGAAGTAAATTCTTAAAAAAATTGAGCATGGTCGGTACAAAACTAGAGAGAGGAGGGAGGACAAAGTTACGATATATGTGAATCGCTAACTAATTTCTAAAAAGAGTACGCCAGCTTCTAATATCAATCAAAGTGGGATCCACGTTGAGTCATGAATGGGAACTGTACTGAATGGAATTACTAATTCTAGGATAAGTTGGAAGTTTAGCATTAACGAGCATTGAAAATAGATGACACCTAACATAACTAATGATATAAATATAGCAACAGTAAAATACTCAATGGTTTCCAAATCAACTTGCTACAATTTATTGTCCAGTAAAAAAAAGATTAATCAATGTATGATCTCTCTGCACATATCTTAATAATTAAACGAATAATGACATTTCCAAAAGGGGCACGAAATATATTTCGAAAATCTAATCTTCAGCCGAGGTCCGATGTACGTTGCGAGAAACGTTAAATCAATTTGAATCAATAGAATAGTATTTGTAGTGTTAGAATCGCTCACGTCTTTAAAAGAGTGGAGACTACATTAAATTGACAAGAAATTTTTTTGTAAGAGGTTTTTTTTATCGGATAAATGTTCTGTTTCGGAAAATTACTAAGACGTTTGACCACAGAGTAATCGGCATAATGTTTTCACATAATACGAAAAGTCCAATTCAGAGAGAGGGTGAGACAAAACAAGGACAAATTTCATTTGACGATTCAACGAAAAATGCTACATAATGTCAATTGGGTAAAACAATTAATTTTTGTGATAAAAATGCAATTGGTAGTGCCCAAATTGACATTGCATTTGGATGGGGAAAGAAAGAGGGACAAAAAACACCAAAAATTTGGTACGTCACACTGAGATAATATACCCAAAAATATGCTTCACAGAAGTAATCAAGAGTGTTGAATCAACAGAAAAATCGGAAACACAGTCTTAATGAGAAAAGTGTTGCAAAAAAAATATATATATATTAAATAAACATCGATCGCCACTTAGTGGAGGGGGGATAGGGCCAATACGCGGTTGGGATTTTTTATACAAAAATATACACAAATTTATATCCAACAATATAATTAACAAGATACGACGTAATCGAAATTTAGAAAAAAATTACAGAAGTGCCACAAAAAAAAGTAACGACGATCGCAAGCAAGCGGGTGGGTGCGAATAGACATTTCCAGTTTAAAATTTTAGTTGGAAAGAAAGGACACAAATTATAAATTAAAAAAATTAACATATTTTAGCTGGGGTAATAATTTATTTGTATAACAATGGCGGTCCACCGATAGATTGTTCCCACAATCCACCAACTTTTAATTTATGAAATTAACAAAATAGAAAGAAAAAATATTACACTATTAGATATAAACCCATTTAATTTGTTCGCCATTTAATGAACCACTTTTTTAAAATAAAATTATAAATAAAAACGAAAAAAAAAGAACGTAACAATTATTTTTAACTCAATACAGCAGGCAATTTTTTTTTTAATCTTTGTCCAACTAAATTGTTTGGTATCCAAAATTCTGAAGTAATCCGCCACACTGGCAATTGTGGCATAACGACCGGGATAATTTCATCCGACCCAAAGAAAATAATAAAATCCTCGAGGGGTTGAAAATAGGAATGAAATTTCCCCCCGACAAAATCCCACAGTTCCCATCAATTCGCACATTGTTCCTGGCTAGTAGTCGTCAAGCAAAAAAAGCGAAACATCGGAAACGACGACGACCGCGAGTAATTATTTACACGGGGTGGCGGCGCTGTAAAACTCTGTAGCAGACACGTCTATTTTTTCTCCTCACCCTTCTCCAGTCGAAGCACTTCCTCCAGTTCGATAACGATATCGGGCAGTGGATCCCGCCAATAGGTGAACGAGCTGAACTCCTCGGCTGCCACAAAGTCGGCGGTCAGCAGGCCGTTGTTGTAGCTGGTGCGCAAGAGCGGCGGAAACACGTGATCAACGACGTAACTCATTCCCGCGTAGCTGTTCGAAAATAAAAAGGTGAATCATTATTGGAATGGCATTCAGATTATTTTGGAGACACTAACAAGTTAATGCGGCTGTTTGGTCGACTAGCCCACTGAAAATTATGTAGTTTTGTTTGTATTTAGTAAAAAAAATATATGGTTCCGAAAAAATAAATTTTTATTTTTAATTGTAGAGCTCCGTGTGTATTTACTTAAAAAACCTTAAACTTTCGAGAAAATAAATTAAGTTTTTATGCGATAAACTAATGTTTTAAGTTGCGTAATTGTTAATTTATCAAATTTGTAAATTTAATTTTAATTGATTTCTTATTGTCGACGATATACGAAAGAACAATGCATTTCTTGGAGTAATTTTCAATCCGTTAGAATATTTTTTAACGGTAAATCTTCGTTTAACCAAACGGCTACCGATACGATCAATAGAACTTTAGCAAAAGGTGGATAAATTAAAATTCCGATTAAAATTAATTACGATTGGAAAATCCTGAATTAACACTTACGATGATTGAAAAGTCCGATTCAATTCGTACTTCAGTTCCCCGCGGTGGTTTATGGTGAATATGCGAGACATTGGAATGCCCACCGCTCGATAAGCCCACACATCCTGGAAGAAAAAAAAAAGAAAACGTTGACATCGTATGTTTGACACGTCCACAACGAGAACAAATGAGCAGGTGGCAGCAGGTGGTGCCTCAAGGTCACTCAATCTGGTGCAGGTACACCTGACAAGCTCCAGCAACGAGCGCAAAACCAGAGCTATTGGCATGTTCGCAAGTGTGAAATCAGTTAATATGGGAATTATTGAAAGGTTCTGCTCAAATACAAAACAACATGATTTAAGAGAGTGTTGCTATTTTTTTTTCCAAACAGCCAAGATTTACTGAATTATGACAAGTTAGTATTCAATTTCGTAGCAAACGACACCGGAATTAGAATTTGTCTATATTTATGAGAATGATAAAATATGAACGTTCGATGAAGTTAAGAATAGTTGTTAAAAAATGCCATTTTTATAAAACACGTTAATTAAAGCAATCAACCGATCTTAATTGGTTTGACAGCAATAAATTCGACCAGATAAAATAATTTCCCATTAAAAGTGTCGAATTGGAGCATGCCAAGAACCGTGCAAGTACGAAAATAATAAACATTGAAAACAATCAACAAAAAATATTTTATTCAACAAAAATCAAATTCTGTCTTTGATAGTGTCTGAACAACAACGGCCAAACAGCTAAAAACAACTTCACAATTTGATTTTTTCTGAAGTAACAAAATTGACTTGAAATCACCTTAATTATTAATCAAAAATAATAATTGAAATGATAAAGTTCATTAATGATGCCATTAAGATCATTTTTTCAACAACTGGGTTAAGCTGAATGCGCGCCAATGTGACATATAATTATCGTGAAAATGAGTCAAACTTAACATCCCTTGCTTTTTAAAGCTACGCCCAGCACAAGCATTAAATTTAAATTAAAATAACTAATAAAACCAGTACTTCTAAATCCGATTATTGGTCTACTGGATAACAAATAATATTTGTAACTAGAATAATTCCAACAAATAAAAATGGATATAACAAACATAAAAGTAGAAAACAAAAACAATGAATATAGAAATAAAAGAGAGAAAATAGAACTCTTTCATTTGTTTAAACACAAATGAGAAGATTGAAATACAATCACACAGTGATCGAGGGCCCATAAAAGAAAAAAAAAACTCATATTTACTTGAGCTGAAGGACGACGGCAAGTTCGAAACGAACAAGAAGGATTGAACAAAGCAAACAGGTTTTACCCGCTTTTTTCATTTCCGCTGTTTGCTCGGTTCAAAAACAAATACTCGAAAGGTATTGGGTTAGTTGTTAGTAAAAAGAATCGCTCTTTGTGGATATTTGGAGGTGAGTGAGGTGACTAGATGAAGCATTAACGTTGCGGAATCGCTGTGGGGAGTATCGTTAACCTTCGCAGTAATTATATCTACTAGAAATACATATTGCTATGTAACTTTGATTTCCAATGTAAAAGAATGGAAAAATTACAAACGCTTTACTGGAAAATTACTTGACGCTATGAGTCAGCGAAAATTACAGAAACCACTTTCTTTTCGTCATGAAGATTAAACTCAAGACTGGTTTGCATAATCACAAGTGCTGGCAAAGAAAATTTAGGTGGGAATCCAACACATGTGACTACGCTGAAAGATGGATACGAATTATGACAAGTCATGGTTAGCTATTTACAATAATAGCAGTTCTTTAAAATAAATTACTGCTAATGAGTATATTTCCTAACAAAAAAATAGTTACTGGTTCAACTAAATGTTAACGTATTAGATAAACCTATCTCGATGATAACAGATATAATATTTGGTGCTGAGACATGTACAAGCACGGTAGAAAAATAGATCGGCAGCACAGATGTGGTTTCGAAAACACCAGATGACGGCGATTAAATCGGCCAAGACTGGATACATCCCCAATGGACAGGAGTGGCTTCCGACATCGGTCAAAACATGAAGAAAAGAGAGACTGCCAAGAGAAGGAAAAGGAAAGCTCGGGTACATACGTTGACTTTGTTTCCGTAGCCGGCGTAGAAGGGGTTCTTGTTGACGAACAGGGCCTGGATATCCCGCAGGCAACTGATCTTGAACTCTTCGGGCTTCTTTTCAATCACCTCCCTACAAAAATAATAAACCAGACAATTAAGAAAAACACAAGACATTTGACACTGTTTGAAGTAAAACAACACGAGTAAAGTGGGCAATAAAAACGAATTTTAATTTTTACCTTCTTAATGCGCTTAGTAGAGAGCTGGGCGAGAGCAATAGAGGGCCGTCAGGTAGAGACAAGTCTCCTTGACGGATTGACCTGAGGTAGTCTCGGGTCACTCGTGCTTGACCTAGCGGGCAAAAGATATGCATTATACACAAGAAACAGAAGCAGTAATACGACAAACGACATGAACCAATAAAAAGTTCATTTATTAAGGTCACTTTAGTCACTATGATAAATCTTGAGAACGTTGGTACGTCTGGAAGACTCACCTATTGCTCTGGCAGACAAATACAAGAACTGGTAGCCGTTTCGCTTGATATTAGTGAACAGCTGTGCAACACCGGACTGCGCCCAGCTCGTCCCGACGATCGGAAGAATGTGCCCGAGCACGTCAGACCTTAACAGAAACAAAACAATAAAATGAGAAATTAATTATCTCTTCTGCATTGATCACAAAAAATAAAAACCTCAAGAACAACTTAGAAGAGTTTCCGGATTACAAAGTACCGGTAGCAGTGTTACCAGATTTTCCATGAGAACACTGCTAATACTGCAACATAAACTCAAAAAATTGCGTGCGCGAAATGGTTACTCACTTGGTGATCGTGCCGTCGATATCGGAAATGATAATCTGGTCGTCGTACTTCCACAAGTAAATGTGGCACTTGCAGCGGGTGGTGCCCTGGTAGGCGGTCGTCACGGAGAAGACCACCTCGTTGGGACCCTCGTGCAGATTCAATTTGGCAATTTTCTCGGACGTCAGACGCAGGGACTTCTTGTACTTCTCGGTAGAGGGCGACACCAGACTGGCGAGGTCCGATTCGGGAAATACTTGGCTGCTGTCAAGATCCGAAGATCGGTTCAGCGAGTCTCTCTTATCCCTATTCGATACAAAATTGAGACGCTTATTAGATTAGATCTTGGATTTAAGTTTTACGATGGGGCAGAAAAAGATTAGATCTTGGATTTAAGTTTTACGATGGGGCAGAAAAAGGTTAATCACATTTTTAAGCACTAATTACTAAAAAATATCAGTGAACAAAATAATCAGTTTGACCAACGGACCACATCAGATAGATAAAGACGACAAGACGATAAAGTTGAAATCAAATATTTGAAATTTTTGGAATTATAAACTTACTGGTTGAAAGCATTGGGCGTCGATTCGTTGGCTTTGTGGCCATCTTGATTGATGTCGAGCAAGTTGCTCGACTTAGACGGTGACTGGGTCAGTTGCTGCAAAAAAAAGTACGTCGTATTAGTTGCGGTAAAGACATTTAGGCGAGATCATAAAACAGGTAGGATGCTTGTATAACTTTGTCAAGGTTAAAGATAACTTGACACTTACATTTTGTGACATGTCCGTCTTCTTGTTGTCCGCTTCGGGCGCAGGAGAACGTCCCCATTTGAACCATGAGTAGCGAGTGCCCTCTGACTTTTTGGGCTTCTCGGGCATGTGATCCTTGACCAGGTTGGTCACCACCGTCTAGTGAGCCAAATGTAAACAAATTTTAATTTCTGCATAATCATGGCCATGACCAAGCCTGCAGAATTGCAGACTGGAAATAATCTCAAAAATTCTGTTGAATTTTAATAAGTACGATTTATGAATACGTATGTTCGAATATTACGAATGGAGATTTTTTACCCATCGTTTTTGTAAATAATTTTTTTTGACAAATTAGATCTCTAGCACAACAACAAAATTTGGAAACCCAGTGATCTGTCCTATCCCTATTTAAAATTAGAGATACAAAGGGAGAGGGAAAAACAATTTGAACAAGACTCACTTCTGGAAGTGGTCGTTGGAAAACCATCACAGACATCAGGATTGGGGCGGCAGTTTGCCAATTGTAGTATCTGCGAATAAAAATTAAGAGAACCTCGGCATTAGGCAGGAGATCAGAAACTAACGAATTTGACAAATTTAACAGGAGTTGACATGTTATAATTGCGTCAATGGTGTCAGATTAAAAAAAATAAAAAATAACCGGCAGTACTCACTTTCCGCTGATCCGGATGACTAGGTTCGGATTATTGATCATATTAGGAGTATTACAGAAGTTGTCGTAGGTGACCAGGGTCTGATCGAACTTGTCCTCGGGCACCGACGAGCCCAGCGACTCGAGGTTGCCGCACAGGGAAAACGCGACGCCATGAAGTTCCCTGATTCAATCAAAACAAAACCGTTAGAGTTAGTTGTGTGGCGGGAAAGGAGCGGGGTAAGAGTTGGTTGTGCGGCGATCCCGTTTGAAGTATTTCGATTTTTTATATTTTTACTTTCCTAATCTTTAAACGAAAAACAAGAAATCTAAATTCCCTTAGCAGATGAGGGAAACACAGTGCTACTCACTTGCTCTGGGGTTCAATACTTCGCTCGTCGAGGTCACTGTCCACCCCAGAGGAAGGACCGCCACCAATGGCGCCTTCCACGCTATGCGGCGACTGGGGCAGGGACGAGCCGTTGCCAGATTCCGAATCGTCGTCTTTGGTGTGCGTGTCCTTGTTTTGCAGGTGGCCCGTCCACGTGCTACTACAATGGTCGTGAGAAAAAAAACTAAGCTTCAACTTACTGAACCCGAATGTATGATGCAGCTCTCTTACAAAAACCTTTTAAATGCATTAGAGATATTCTATTAAATATTTTATCGTCCATTACGTGCATGTGTACTTACTTGCGAGAAAAGTACAGCTGCGCCACTTCCGGATCCAGGTCGGTGACGTTCAACTCGTCCAGGTACCGTCCCTCGCTCTCGGATGACGCCTGCCGTTCCTTTTTCGTCTTGCTAGATAATTGGAACACGCCGCCCAACGTTGAACGCTGTTCCTCTTGGTCTGGGAACAAACGAAAGAAATTATGAAAATATAATTGAATTAAGAATTTATTAAATAATTAGCTGTAGCGATTTTAAACTATTGCCAAACGCGTTGGAAGTAATATTAAAAAAACATCGGATCGTGTCATTCGCCGCTGGTCACTTACCCTTCTTAATTTGCTTGGCCTTCTCCGAGTTGTCGTCGTCCGAAGCCGCCTCCTCCCGCTGGGGCTCGCTGGGCACTTTGGGCGGCACGGGCAGCTCGCCCCACGTCCATGACCAACGGTGCTCGTCGTCTTCCAGCATGTTGTTGTCCATTTTGTGAATCTCGTATTCGGAGTCGCTCTTAGGCGTCGACGGTCGGCTATTGACGGGACTGCAAAGACAATCACAATTGAATTTAAAATCAACAAGCTAAACCAAAAATTCGAAAAAACAAAATAAAATTCACAAAATATATTTTAAAGCCACTATAAAATTTATGACTGGAATTACTTTTTTATAAACAAAGTTATTCCAAGGGGAGGTTTGACATTTTTTAGTACTTCGTAAGCATACTTAATTTACAAAACAAAATTTTTGGTAAAATTACTGAAATGATTTTCAAATTAATTTCAAAATATCGTACAGTAGTTGTTATGACTACCACAAATTTATGAAGCATATTTTCATTTGGAAATTGTATTTAAACTATTTTTTCTCCAATCACTAGTGTACCATTCTGTATTAATAAGCCCTATATCCCTCGTGTTGCTATGGTAATGTTGCAACGGAATTTTAAAATACCGGTATGTATTTTTTTTAATGTTTGTAATCATTTCCAACAGAGAACAATATTTCTAACAAGATTTATAAAAAGTTTATCTCACCTGACTGCTGCGCTAGTTTCTCCATCGCTGAACGGATGAAAGGATCGCTGCGTCTGCAACGTCTTATACTGCCACTCGTCGGTGGATATGATGTTGCACTCCTGGTAATCGCTGGTCCCAGACGTAGTCATGAGATCGTTCTGCGACCGCGACGGATGCAGATCGCGCGGTCCACCCGTTGCCACCACGCCGGACTGGCTAGCAGCCATCTCCTGGTAGTCGCTGGTCCCAGACGCGGTCATGAGATCGCTCTGCGACCGCGACGGATGCAATTCGCGCGGCCCGCCCGTCACCACCACGCCAGCCTGAGCAGCCATCTCCTCTAGGTCAGCATCCATCTGGAAAATCTCCTCACTGGGCTCTTCGGACGACGGACTATTATCCCGATTGTTACTCAAACTGTTACTGCTGCTACCACCGCCGTTCCCGCCGCCGTAGCTATCGGCCGCCACGGCCAGCACCTGACTACTGCGACTCTGCTGCAGCTTGCGACGGACGGTCGACTTCCGTTTTCGCTTCTTCTTCGCTTTACCCTTCTCGGCGTCGTTGTCCGCGCTGGGCACGTCGATAGCCTCGCTGGTGGCCGAACTGGTCGCCGAACCCTCCGGGACAGCGGCGACAGGGCTAGGTGTGGCGAACGCCGCAGCGCCCCTGGTGGCCAAGCCGTCGTCGTCGGGTAACCGGATGGGTTTGAACTGGGAGGAGGAGCTGCTGGACTCTGGCGAGCAGGCGTGAACTGCGGCGGCGATTTCCTGCACGGTCACCCCGTTCCCGCTGGCGATTTTCCGCATGAGGGTCAGCTCACCCTCCCGCGCTCCCTCCATGGTGGCGCCGCCGTTTCGGAGCAATTCGGTCAAGCGGATCTTGACGCGCTCTAGGTCGGCCTGGCTGACGTTGACGGTGGCCAGTAGTTCGGTGAGAGCGCCGTCGTCCTGGTAAGGGTCCACGATGACGTCCGTGGCGGTGTTGTTGGAGGTGGACGGCGAGTCGACGGTGACCTCGGTGAGGTGGCCAGGGGAGTCGGTGGCGTGGTGGGATCGGTCCGGGAAGAAGGTGGTGGTGGTGCTGGTGGGCGGGGTGGGCTCGCCGGCGCGGACCATTTTGGGCAGGTCGGACGAGCTATCGGATTCGGGGTCGACGCCGTCCGCGATGCGCTGCTTCATTTTCTTGATCTCGGCGCCCATGTCCGTGTACGAGTTGATGGGCGATGTGGCCAGGTAGCTGGGGAACTGGGAAAATGAGAAAAAAAAAGAGAAATTAGCCGGAAATAAACTTTGGCAGGGAGACTCGTGAATCTCTGTACGAATTAAAGACTAGAATAAAGGTACGGTAACCTGATTGTTATGTTCAGCGCAGTCTTTGGAACTAGCACTTTATCAATTTGCACCTTCACACGACGTAATTTTACCATTAGTTCGCAGATGCGTTACGTTAAATATATTTTATTTGAAAACGTATAAATTTTTTTTGAAGAAACCGAAATGTTCAAACGAATTTTTTTTTTCGTGACACGATTCAATATTTGAAAGCTTCATTAACAAATAATTTAACCACAGAGGTACTGAATCGTGAATGAAACGCTGTGAGGGAAATTCTTAAGGAAAAAGCACTACTGGAAATGCCAAAATCAATTTCACATAATTTTATTGTAAATGGTATAATAGAACGGAATAGAAAACTTGTTTGGGGTGAAACTGGCAATCGAATTTCGCTGGTAGACTTTCTTTGGACAAATTGATTTTCAAATTCAATAGAAACTTAAAAAAAATTATTTTAAGTTAAATGTCAACACAAATTTTTTTATTTAGACTTCAACCACACCATTTCAGTCTTCCATCCATTACGATTGTTTATTATAATTATTACTACATTATTCACATTTGGAGCAGTTAATACGATTCGAACACGCTAGTCGCCCACGAAAAACGGCAGCAAGCCTATCATTAAGCAGACGGGCGCTTAAAGGCAACGGAAAACCCCGACCGATAGATAATAATCCTTTTTCATTGGAGCTATTATTGCTAGCGGAGACGTCGGCCAATGTCTAGCCGGTGCCAAATTGGAACCGAGCCAGAGAGAGAGAGTGTTTCATTCGCCAACCCGGCGGGACAGAGACAAACATCACGAAAAACCGCCCGCCGACAAAAATTAAAAATGCTTTTTGTGTGCTCGCGCAGCGGAAAGGCTAGATAGCAACAGCTGTTTTCGCTTTCGGTTCGGAGAAAATAACCGACCGCAAACAAACTGGAGTGATCCTCTTTAAAATGGCATCGGCCAATAGAAAACGTGCAAAATTGCCTCTCGATCGCGCAGACGCCGATTGGTCAAATTTCAAATATGAATGAGATCGCGTGCAACACGCTCCGCAACGTTCTTCTTTCGAAAGAAAGGGGGCGGGCATCACGTGAGAAATCCTGCCGCGCTAATCTCCATACGCGCGTGCATGTACAAGTAGAGGTTGTCAACGAGTCAGACGAAACGACCCACTGACATCCTTTGTTCAGGGGCGCCATTTTCCACCTTTAAATTAAATTTTCCTTTTTTAGAATGGCGAACACGCGATGCCCTTGAAAAGTACTTTTCGAATACCGCACCCCGTCACGTCTGAAGAAGAGATGAACGTGAAGATTATTCAATTCTGAAAGGGCGTCCGTAACTCGAGAAGGAGCCCCCCTCCCCACCCTCCAGCGAATCAGTGTTCTTGCGCAACCGATTCAAAAAAAGAGCGTTGTCAACAGGGGGCGAGCAAAATAAAAAAGCACATTTTTTTTGGCAGGGAGATGGCATTCCCCAATGGAGATTACTCATACGTCGCTTTACATAATACATGTTCGGCCAGACGCCCACCCCGAAATTGAACGGTATCGCGCAATAAGTTAACTGATAATAGTTGAATAATAGTTTCCGACGTCAAGGATTTTTTGACAGGAATCGTCGGTTTGTAGATTATGCGAAAAATAAACTCAGAATGCATGAAATCGACAAAATATACACCGGATTGAACACGCTTAACAAAATATCTGTAAACAATTTTGAAATAATTCACTCAAATTTGAAATAATTGCCGTTTTCCGTCATCGTTAAATATTTTTTACCATTAGTTTACGTTGGTAACTGTGCTCAATCGGGTGTTTATTTTTATTTTTCCAATTTCGCATGATTCTTATTAGCGGTTCATTAAATAATAATAATTAATGAAGTAAAATATATAAATAGTTAATAGAAATGGATATATTTCGCCAGACTCTGTTAAGTCTTTGGTTTCGACGCTGCCCCTGAACATGGTCCACTTCCCCATTCGATCGGGCAACAAGTTACCTAATTATCAAAACCGGTTGTTGCGTCATACTTGACCCAAGCTATTTAATGCTATTTAAAGCTATTTAAAGCAGTCGGATATTTGTCGTAGAACGACACCAAGTTGACATTTCTATCGCACACTATTATGAAACGGTGGTCGTTGGTTTAGTTCTTGGGTTCAAAGTTTAAAAACAGATTAGCGAGATTCGAACTGAAGATGATTCACCACTATCCCCAGATTTAATCAAATAATCCCAATAACAAAAAAACACAGGTCACATTCTATCTCGAAAATATAAAAATGTTCCCAGTTTTGAAGCATGTTGCCGAACAAAATACCGCTTGCTGGGTGTTATTTTACAACATGGCGACGTCACTAACGTAACATGACATAGTGACGTCACCACGCCGAAGCAGTCGTTCCAGTCGACTGACGCTAACTGTCCTTTTGCGGTGAATTTTTTTTAAAATTCCGTACGTCATATCCGGCCAAAAATAGAGAGCGCGATCCGTTAATTTATCGGGTTTTTTTCCAAAACACAGAAACTACGTATAATATACACAGTTTGCGGGTTTTACAACCACAAATGGAAAAACGTTGCTACTCTCTCCACAGCGAATTTTAAGAGTTTATTTATGGTGTTAGTTTGGTAATGCGTCCAATTTGATAGCACCGAAGCGCGTGAACTGGGCAAAATTACCTCGAAGGAATCACTGGTCTCCTCCACAAAGAAAGCCTCCCCCGACTCTCCGAGCTTCATGTGAATGTTGATGGGTTCGCCATTAATTTCAATATCAACCTTGAACGAGAGGAAAACAAGAACAGAAACAGAAAGTTTAGAAATGGGTTCGTTGCTCAAGACAAGGAAAAAAAATTTTTTTTTACTCAACATGGCTATTACAAGTGCAACGGTAAAAATAATGATGCATGTACTGCAACAAGGTAATAAATATTTTTTATCATCCAATTACATGTATTGCAAAAGGGTTAATAAAACTATTTCATTCTGACTTTGGCCGACAATTCCAGGTTTTGAAGGCTGCTTTTGAAACTGTTTTCGATTTCCTACTCTTGTCCCGAGTTGCTTGAATAAATTTGACATGTGTCAAAATAAAATAAAAGTTGAATTTTAAACAAATTAAATAAATACGAGCGTATATTAGTTGAGTTTATCGAAAAACGTTCAATGACGGTTTTCTTCTATTACGAACGAATTAAACGATTCTTACTATCAGACTTCCTTCGACTAGTTTATTTGATATTTAATTAATCCTACGTGTCTTGGCGTGCACAAACACGATCTCAGTTTTGTAATAAAAATGACAAGAGTGGCTATCGACTCTCCTGGTGGCCGTCACTCACCACTTTCTCCCTGGAGCGAAGAACTCCGATTTTGCCGAAACGCACGTGGAACGGTGACGACAGATAGGATCCATCTTCCTGCTGTATGACAATCACATCGATGGCGCCTGTCAGCGTGGCCCCGTTCACCTCTTTGTAGAGGTTATTGACGAAATTCCAAATGGAATTCATGTCTGTTTAAGCAGCTGGAAAAAAAGGCAAAAAAATCAATTTTAATACAAGCCAATAATGAAATTAAAAAGAAATGTTATGTGAAGATTATTAATACTCGTGGCTGTTGTATAATCATACTTTCAAGCTCATGAAAGAATGAGACTATCACGCGACTGACGCGATGAATAACATCAACAGATAGACCAGTGCCGAATTATAAGTTAAGTTGAGACAAGTTTAATTCGCGAGTTCAGCTGCATTGAGTCGCTGTTCTAACACGTATCCATATATGTACTTTTAAGAATTTAAAAAAAAAACCACAAAACAAAGTGAAAATAGACACAAAAAATCGCTAAGAATAACCGTACAAACATTATTCGAACAACTTATTATTTGTTTTTTGGCTTCATAGGCAAGCATTTAAAATTAATCACACAATTCAGAAACGGGACAATGGAGAATAAACACAATTAGAAACAGCGGTGATTTTGAAATTAATGACAGGTGACTGTCAAGTTCATATTTAAAATGAAACAATATTTTTTCAATGGTGAAATTGTTTACTTCAA
Organism: Melogona broelemanni; assembly: GCA_033995665.1. Lineage (NCBI taxonomy): Eukaryota > Metazoa > Arthropoda > Diplopoda > Chordeumatida > Chordeumatidae > Melogona > Melogona broelemanni. The sequence continues at coordinate 3,645 of JAUJYS010000249.1, read as the reverse complement.
CAAGTGTTTGAATAGTTAACGCAAACACATTTCCAAACAGATTCGCGGTAATCGCGTGAGCACTTCCAATTATTTTAGCACATATCTGTCGAAATCCCGCATTAGCAATCCGTTGATAAAAAAAGCCAGCTCATCAGGCCAGTCGGTACTCACTTCGAAACACGCACAGGAATCTATCGATTCATAATTGTTTATTGTTAATCTCGGTGTGAACAAATCGATAAAAAAGTATCGATCCGGAACGGCGCGACACACGAAAAAAATACAAAGACGCACTCTGATTGATTCAGGTGACGAAAAGGATTCCAGATTATATTATCCTTATTGTAGAAAGTCAGACCGATCTCTCGCAGAATCCGAATCGAAAAGAACAACTTTCCTCACCGACAGAAAGCGAGCACAATGCCAATTTTTTTCAGGAAAGCTCCTTAAAGGTTGGCGAAGAAGAGGCAACACGCGCGTGACAAAAGACGAGGTTAGAAAAATCCGTCAGCCCCCCGACCAAAGTGCCACGAAAACCGTGGTTCGGTAATTTTCCTAAAAATAACACTTCCCGTCGTCGTCGTCAGTCTACCAACCGGCAATCTCGTCCCCGCGCGACCGCACGAACAGAATGAGCCAAGCGAGCGACAATGCGTCGCTCAACGAAATAATTGCTAGTGGCGCACGTCGCGACTCGTTCAGATTTAAACCCCAGCGCCAACCACTCTTCAATGTCAATGTCAGGGTCGGTATAGAAGTGAGAGCGAGATAGAGTGCGCTTGCTCAGTCAACAACACTGCTATCGAGCGATGATGCGCTCTCTACACAGATAACGGGCTTAGAATTGTTTTTTTGTTTTTTAAATTACCGTAGTGCCTAGGGCACTATAGGATTACTGCACCCACATGTCTCTATGGAGATATATGAGGGACAGAGAAGGGAAGGGATGGGGATCGAATGGCAGCTGGAATAGTTAGGCTGCAGGATCCACCCATAAGCTCTGGACTCCCTAATGGAAGCTCAGGGGTGACGCCAGTACCCCAGGCTAACGAATAAACGAAAGCCTGCGCCGGGAATCGAACCCGGCACCGTCGGCTTCGTAGGATATTGCCATACCCACTGAGCCATCGGTACGTACATACATTCGACGGGATATTACAGTATATTAAATAACTTTCGTTGACCGAAAAATATTTAAATTTCGTAGTTGTGTGGAATACACAGCGTTTTGCCAAACGTTCGTCTGAAGGTTAAAAAAGTATATAGAAGTCAATGCCGATATCGATAGATAGACAATTTTGTTTGAAAGTCTTGCAAAGCAAGGTAACTGATTTTTATTACGATTATTAATTTATTTTCTACAATATTTTGTTTTATCAGTGGCTGGCCACCGACCAAACACATTCGTATGGAAATTCCCGAACCAGAGCATCTGTTTTTAGCTGACACTGTTCGATTATTCAATCGTGTGACTGTGTATTGAATGAGTGTCGTCATTGATCCACCTGTTGGTGTTGGTTTGACGTCTCTGGATCATGTCCGTTCTTATGAAATACCCATTTTATTTCTTTTTTCCTGAATTTTTGACCGGTGGCACCACTGCTGCTCAAGAATAAAAAAAAAATAAAAAAATATCAGCCTCTATTGGCTATTTTTTTGTTACATTGATCCGAACCAGTAGTTTGAAATTGGCTGAGCATCTCGAGATAAGGATTAAAATGTATTTTTAATCGCAAATATTGCCAAGGTTGCTTTTTTTTTGTCGTTATCGGTGAGCACGCCACTGGCACACAATTTAAGTCGAGAGTCGGCACCCCTCTAGCCACCAAAATGATAGTTGTGGACCAATTCGTTATTTACTCTGAACTATTCTGCATAATTTATTTATCTCAGCTGTTGTATCCGCACTCACATTCGAAATGAGAGGTTAGACTATACTGAGAATTTTCTTCGAATGGTATCTAAGGCAGCGTTTAACTTGACAGCACCATCACTCTTTTATCATCTTTCAAGCGTTCGAATACCGTAATTCAAATGACGAACGCGAGCACGTGGCATTTCTGAATTGAGATCGAGGCAAATAGTGATTGAACAGATTGGCCGCTAATCCCAGGCCTCCTGTATACGTAAATAATATTGATCACTCCACGATTCGTTTGTTGGGCCTGCGTTAGTTGTGCATCAGGTGTTGTTACTTTGCCTTACAGCTAGACCGAACAGCTCGAGCCAGTGGTGCTGTGCTGTCAATGGTTTCAGTAATTTATAGGTGGCTGTTGCTTCCAACCAGAATAATTGATGAGCTCCATGTATGTGTGCGTGCTGAGTGGCGACTGGTTTGTCAACTCGCAATTCACAGGCGGTCCGTCAATATAGAATTATGAATCTGTCCTTTTTATTTTATTATGTCAGAATATATATTTTTTGTCGTGTAGCTGTCAGGATTCAATTTGAGAGGGACAGTGGACTATTGGCGATAAAACAAAATTGTTCCATTTTTGTGTACTACTGTGACGCTGCTGCTTCGAGTGTTCCATTTCCGGCGCGTACTCTTTTAATTTTTTGAAGTCAGGTTAGATGGTAAAAATGGTGATGTAGTAAGTTATGTTTTTGGTATTATCTACTGTTTAGAATCTCGCTTGCAATCGGCTGTTTCTTTATACTGGTAATATCAGATGGCGATTTGGGAGCTGTTGTAATTATACTACCGGTGTAACAAAATTAAATACAGGATGACCAAAAAAAGACACCCCAAATTGTTTTGACTACAAATTGAGAAAATGTTTACAGAATGGGTTGGTAGATAATTGCTTGGGCGATAAATTTAGTATCAAGTATCAAGTAATTATCTAAGTATCAAGTGAATCGATGAACTTTTCGCGAAGATCTGTTTCGATGATTTTGGGGTGCCTTTTTTGGCCATACGGTGTGTTACATTATTACATTACATTGAATAGGAAAACGTCCAGACCAATCTGTTAAACCGATTTTGTTTTTGTATTTTATTTTAGCCTACTGACCCGCATCAGTCGGCTTGAAAATTTAATCGATTTGTTTAACCTTCAATTGCAGACTATTCCAACCTGATTAAACTGGTCAAGGGCTGTTATTGCATTACCATCGGTACGAATTAAAATCGCGTATTAAATATCACTCTTGGTTTCCAAACAGATCCTCCTATAGACCCGACTAGTAGAATTATCTGATATTTGTCTTACAGACAGCTGATATCTGAGTGGCAAGCTTAATATCCTTCGCCCTGGTGGCCTAAACCTTTCCCTATTTACATGATGCCGAGTAAGATTTAGCTGGCCGCGCAATCTTTATATCGTGCGTCAATTAATTATTGCGCGCGCAGTATGAGTTTGGCAAGGCCGAACGCCCTTGGGCTGTTATTCAATTAGAAAATGCATGAAAGACTTCGGAGGGAGGAGGGGGGTGTCTCGCCATTTTTTTGTTGCCAACATTGTTTGCTGAGCTGTAAACACGTTCTTCATTGGATCTTGACTACGTGTTAAAAAAAATCTATTTTGGAGTTGTTCCAAAAATGCAACTTTGAGCGAACTTTGCCGTCTGAATAATTCAGTTTTGATAAATATAGTATCGTAGAAGTAAATCAACGATGGTAGGATGAAAGTTCGTCGAAGTGAAGATCAAAAAATAAAT